>CM076661.1:19966307-19984329 GCA_038496675.1 Rachycentron canadum
ATATATATATATATATATATATCTTTCCTTACATGTCAGAACCGATTTGACGCCTGTTTGTAGTAATGTTATAATTCACTGCTTTATTGTTGCCACAGTCACAGCTATTGCGTCTGAGAGCTAGGTTGGACCCCAGCTGTTGTATCTATTATTTCTGTCATTTTGGCCGACAAAGCCATGTCCTGTTGACAAAGGGTGGGGCATGTGAAGCAGAACAGTGGGGCAACATTTTTTGTATATCTGTGGATAATCCTGGGATCTTTGAAGAGTGGCTGCCTATGGCTGACCACAGAGTGTGTTTGTAAAGCTGCCCTTGACTCTATTTCCTCTGTTCTTAGATCAGTTATTATATCCCATGCTTTTCTTACTAAGCACAATATGCAATTTTCTAGGGGTCTTTCAATTCAAACAGTAACAAAAGACAGACGTTAATGCAAATAGCGTGGGATCATGGGAGTTGCTGTCTTTACCACCATTGCCTTTGTTACAGTCGGTTTCTCCTGATTAGAATTCCTTCAGTTTTAACCAGGAGGTGAATTATCTGCAGAGATCCACTCCTCTGGACCAAGTGATTAAATCAAAAACTAATGTTTGCTCACTCTGTTTCTCTGATAACTTCAGATGATAACTTCATCCAGATGTCTGAGGTTCTAAAATCCCTCATCCTCTTAAAAGATATAGTTAAATAGAACAAAGATGTAGTTTTTAGAGCTAGATGGTCCTTATTGGTGTATAAGGAAAATGTCACAGACTGTTGTCTCCTTCTAGCACAGCGCTGATTGGATGCTTATCTTCCATACTTGTTCATACCACTAAAATGATCCCAGGGACCACCTAACAGTCCAAACATCTCCAAAATTACTACTTCAGTGGTGCTGTGGTGAACAGGTTCAGAAGAATGTTGCCTGGATCCAGCCATGAAACAAGGGTCTGCTCAGGCATTTGAGCTCATATTTTCACACACACATGAAGACTGGCCAGATGTCATTAAACTCAACACTTGCCACTTGCCAACACATGTCCGTTATACTAACTGCAAACATAAAACTAATGTTATGCTGCTTGGCTTTGGAGATAGCATCAACAATTGGTTGCTGCTGGTAGTGTGCCAATTAGCTGTTAGCAGATAGTATGCTAAAGACTTAAGTTTACATTAGAGCAGTTCTTAGTGTTTAACCCATTCCTCACCTTAGCTGTTGTGTTTTTGGTGTTTAAGGTAAGAAGAAATTACTGTTACATGCAAAGAAATCTGAGCTGCAGAGGCTGTGGTTGGACAGCTTCTTTTCATGAGGAGCAAATGGTCAGTTGTGCAACTAAATCATATTATGGCTCTGAACTGTCCTATGAACATATGTATAAATAGCAGTACTTCATGACTGTAGACGTGTAATTGATGGGAGCTTACAGTGCACGCACACATGAAAACACACAGCAGTTGTGAAACTCCCCTAACCCCCATGTGTGGATGTCTACAGAGTCTTATGGCATTTGCAGGGCCTCTGAGGGTATTCAAACATTCAAAGGCTGCATGTGAAGCGGAGAGAGGTGAAGGATATGGATGGTGTGCTGCCGTCTAAAGACGAGGAATTGGGGGTGGAAGAGGGGGGAGGCTAATTAACATATTAATGACCCCACCTTCCTACAGCTTCTGTCGGATAGTCCAAACACTTTGATAAGTATGCAAATGAGAGCTGCACCATCTGAAGAGGGAATTAGCTCTGCCAGAGACAGCCGAGAGAAGGGAGGGGTGGAGAGAAAGGGGAAGGAAGGAAGGAAGGAAAGGAGGAAGGAAGGGAAAGGATGTTAGGAGAGAAAGGCAAACTAAAAAAAAAGGGGCAGGAAGCAGAAAAGTGAAGGAATATCAAGAGAGTGGAGGAAGGAAGAAAGGAGTAACCAGAGAAGGAGTCTCAGGCGTGCTGATGAACTGATATCCTCATGTTTGTTTTAGTTGTCTTTAATTATCCGACGAGCACGGTGGGCAAATGTGCGGGTATGTGTGCAGCATTAGACAAAGAGACAGTGATGGAGAACGAAATTTCATTCTTTTGCTCTCCAGCTCTCAGATCAATATGCCAGTGCCTGTCAGCCCTGAAGTGATGTGCAGAATGGCTGCAGGGGCTCAGGCCAGTGGGCATACAGGCTGAGGTGGAGGAGTAACGACCCCGAGGAGACAAGGGCAAGTAATTATAACACAGACTGCTCTCACTCGCTCTATCACTGAAGAGAATGGTGGGTAATAAGGATGAGGGAGAGCACCATGGGAAAGCAAGTGTTCACATGTTGGCAAGACAAAGGGAATGAGGGAGAGAGGAAGAGAGGGACAGAATGTGTATATCTGTGTGTGTGTGTGTGTGTGTGTCTGTGTATATCTGTGTGTGTGTGCGTGTGCGTGCGTGTGTGTGTGTGTCTGTGTATATCTGTGTGTGTGTGTGCGTGTGTGTGTGTGTGTGTCTGTGTGTGTCTGTGGGTGTGGGTGTGTGTGTGTGTGTGAGTGTGTCTGTGTGTCTGTGTGTGTGTGTCTGTGCGTGTGGGTGTGTGTGTGTCTGTGTGTGTGTGTGTGTGTGTGTCTGTGGGTGTGTGTGTGTGTGTTTAAGAGACACCCTGTGTGAACAGCCAGGCCAGGGATTCACCGACACGCTCATCACGTTCCACAATTATATTGAATAATTAAAAGGTTTCATTAACTTGATCATTTCCTGTTCGGCCATGTTTCAGCTGTGACACCGGCAATTAAGGCACGACTGTCCGCCTCCCTCATTCAGCCAGTCCACGACAGAGGACAACCTGATGTCTTTTGTATGGAGAAATCTGACAGGGGAAAAATGAGGGGCTTTAGCAGTTATCCACTTTACTTAACTGTTCTCAACACTTCAGTGCTGAAGCAGACCGGAACTGACAATAAAATCTATGTGCTCAAGGTGAAATTGTGCAAATCTGGATTTGGTTTCCTTGGATTTTTTTCCCCCTTTTTTTGATTAATGCAAATAAGGAAGTGAATAGTTTACCTCTGCAAGCTTGCCTTAGGCACCGAGACATCCACCTTGAAAATCTTTACATATTGATGGCTTTTACATGGTGTGTAATTTTCCCCACATTTTTTTTGATACATGCAGCCAAATGAACAAATACCTTATTCCTGTAAGCCAGACATCCATCTTCTCCCATAATTATAGATTCAATGTGGGTTTATGATGTGATACTATAGGAACTGCACTTGCTCAACTACACAACAGTCAACAACATAAAAATATCTTCACAAATCTTGGCCTTTGTTTAAATCAGGGGAATTTTTTACTCTGCATTCACACCATAATTAGCAAAAGCCCGTGCTGTCCTAGTTACGTAAGACGGCTCTTTTTGTCTTTGGATTGGATTACCACAGGATGAACCATTTATTTCCAGAAATAGGGGTGTTGGGGGCAATTTTTATCCCAGTGTCTCCACCGTACAGTCTCTGGTACAAAGCTGTCCCACCCTATTGAGCTCATGTGCAGTACTTATACACCCCAATAGACATGATTAGCATGGCAGACTGTAAATATGCAAATGACAAAGGAGATGTGAAGGGGAATGTTTATGCTGAGAGCTCTCTGCCCCCCCCCCCCTCACCAGCCAACCACTCCTGAAGGGATGCCTTTACCTTCTATGCCTCTCATAGTTGCTGCCGCTGTGGCTGCTTCCGTTGCATACAGACATGGGCCAGCTGCGATTATGCATGGACACATGAAAGCAACCTAACTCTCTCTCTCTCTCTCTCTCTCTCTCTAAATGGCTTCTTCCAACATGTCATCAAACCTGGACCTCACACTGAACATAGAATCTATGGCCTCTCTCCTTCACCTTGTACCAGTGAGCCTTAATACTCTGCCTTACATGTAGACTTCAATTACAGTAGGCAATCTAGGTCTATGATTACTGCAAGAGATTGGAGAGTGAAAAGCTTCACACTGTGTCTGAAGCCAGGAGAGTGAAGGATCCCACTGCTGTAATATTGTAGAGACCTTAAAATGATTTACATACCGTTTATGAAACTATGAAACATCTGCTAATATTCAAGTCCTATTGAGTCTTGACTAAAAACAAACTGAGCAGGACATTTCACATTTCAAAAACAAACTTTGTCACACACGTCTTTGGCATTTCTCTACTTTAGTGTTTTATTATTTATCAGCTGCCACATACACCAGCTCCAATGTATTGCAGATAAGCTAATACATTCTAATAACATCTTAAAAATGTGCATGATTACCATTATTCAATACCAGTCAATATTATTTAGATGAATAAACTTCTTTTTCGTTTTTCTTCAAATGTGCTGATGCTATCTTAATAGTATTTAGCAGGCTTAGAGTCTTCATTCTGTATCATGACAATGACTTCATAATAATATATGTTCACTGTTGTGGTTATAGTGAGAAGTAAGAACATTATTTGTATCTAAAAAAAATTGTCCATCTATTATTATTAACCTTCACAAATCAGGATCCAGCTGACTTGCATCTGAAGTAGCATTTTAAAAACATGCCATGAAAGAAAAACACATATTAATGTTACTATTTATACTAAATATTTTTAAGTTTAATCAGTTAATATGTATGAAAAATGGGGGGGGGGGCATTATTAGACCAGATGAACATCTGTGATGGGTAGCACCAGTTTCACAACCACAAACAAACACCTGTCCATGATCTCTTCATAGTCACAGATTTATAGTACTTTTTAAAAATCTCCCTTTCTTATGTATATAAGAAAGCTCTGTGCATATCAACAGACAAACATGCACACAAGCTTCGCAGCAACAGCCGATCTGAGCACAGGCTGCTCCATGCAAAGTCAGGCGTGTTCGTCCTGAAGACTATGAGCTCTCTGGGGAGAGGGGCCATCGAGCAGTATTATCGACATTATAGACGCCTCAGCCTGGAGATAGGCTTCACATCGATCCCCTGATTAATTACTATCTGCGGGCAGCAGCAGACTGAGGTAGAGAGCGAGAGAAAGAGAGAGAGGTGAGAGTGATAGAAAATGGGGAAAGGAGAGAATGAATGAAGATGGAGGGAGGATGGGATTGAAGGATTGGGGAGAGGGAGGAGGGAGAGTACACCTTGTACTATCTATGAATATCAGCTAAAGGCTACACAGTAATCTTCCAGGTGGAATATTATTTATTGATATATAGGTAGGCAGGAACCCTTATCGTAACCGCAACCACCTCCTAGCACACAGGCAAGGACAAAATGAAATTCACACATAACTGGGGTAGAAACAACTTGCAAAGACAAATAGAGGACACTGAATTTCCCACCCTTGAATCTCCCAAACAGATTCTGCTCAACACACTGCAAATAATGATGAAAAATATTTGAAAATCATGTGAAAAAAACATTAATTCTATCTTCAATGCTGCACTAAATTTACTGTCAAAAATTGAACTAGTGTGAACTTTGGTTAGACCCTTTGGCCTTCACTCCTCATCCTCCCTCCTTTGCAGCTTGTCTAACATAAGTCCATAACCATAAGAACACAAGCAGAGAGCTCCTTTCAGACTAATGCTTAAGAGTGACTAGTACATCTGAATGGCAGATAACTGAGCTACTTTATAGTCAAATCATCAGCTGAAGTCCGTGAGTCGAACCTATTTTACTAGTTGAATCACTGCACTTTACGTAGACCAACAGAGAATAACAACATGGCAGTCGATGCATTTTATAAAACAGAGTCCGACAATCACATAGCAACAAAAATAAAGTTGTAATTTTAGAGAAGGGTCATGAAAAGCTGGAGGGAGACGTGACACAGTAAGTGTCTCTCAGATGCTACATGTGCTAAATGTTAGTGAAGTACTTTTGAATCTGATGCTCTGAGGAGTTGTTCCTCAGTCTGTAAGGATTTAATAACTAACCTGCACACCACATATGATGAACAAAGAGCTTATGAGTCAGTGTAATGTCAGAAAGGCATTTGACTCTAATGTCAGACAGAAGTTAAATTTTGGTTGAAAATGAAAATCGGGTTGATCTAACTGTGGTGATGTTTCACTGATGTTTACTATATGTTGGGGTTTGGTCATGACTAGAATGAAACATTTGGAAGACGTTTGGTTTTGGTCACTTAACAACACAGCTTAAAAAATTACAACTGTATTTTTCGTCAGATTAGGATTGTAACCTACAACCAATCAAAAACCTAATGACGTTGGTGGAACCTCGTGCCATCAGGGACACGAGACATTTTTGTCAGACACGTTCTCACCAAGCAGCCACCTCCATGGCAGATAAATAAAGCCATTGGGGAACTGCAAGTCCTCTAGACCACTAGACTCTGGCTCCAATGGTGACTCTCATGTTAAAATGTCCAACTTAACAGCAGAAATAAACAGGTTTGGTAAAAATAAAATGTTTTGATCTTTATGTCCTGGTAAAAAAAACAATGTCCAACTACAACTACAACTCTATGAGGCATGAATTCTGCATAATTGAGGGTGTGGCCACTTTGAGTGATGTGTGAGTTTATGCTCACCACAAACCAGCACGCACCAAAATCTTGTTTCTACACAAGCCCCATCTATTTACCCATTTTTTAAGATGGGAGTTAGGGGTGGAGTCGAGCACTGCCAAGTTGTCAACAGTGGTGCAGCCTACTCTGAGCTTTAAAAATGCTTTTCAGAAATCTGTGGGTAACGTCGAGGAGGCTACCTCGATCTTTATTTACCATCTGTCATTGTCAAAAATTCTGTTTTAGGTGAGACGTGGTGCCTGGGTAGAGCATGTGGGAGGCAGGACAGGACGCAAAAAATATGCTGTTGTTTACATCACAAACAACCGAGTCTCTTTCTGTTGCACAAATTTGATGATTTTGGCAGATTGGACCTCTCCAACAGAAGTTTCTGGACATTTTGTGTCTCTATATTACACTACATTTTCACTGGTGTCTTTGAGTAAATGAGCTTCCCTCTTCACCTGTCAGTGATTGTATTGGTCTGGTTTTTCTCCAGTTGTGTAATAGAAATGTCATCAACACACCCATTTGTTCACTGTGACTTTTCCAACATTATACAGACTTGTCCCAGGGATCTGGCAGAGTAATGTCTGTTTAATGACTGGTACAACTGAATCGGACATTTGCGTTCTCACATCCTCTGGGTAAGGTGTAGATAATTTCAGGTTGGCGGTGCATGTGTGAAAGCTACTCATGATAGCTACCATCTTTGAGCATGGATTTTAATTAACTTGAAGCCTTTCTCACACATTTGTAGCTTTAAAAAATGACAATAGCTCTTAAAAATATACTGTGAGGAAACTTTTCCAGGGACAAAGAAAACCTTCAAATTTGAACTAAAGTTATGTTCCACCTTCCACCCACTCAACTCACCCACCAAGAACTTTAAAGCTGTGGGCGTAGACAGAGAGAAAGAGCTGTGCTGCATGGGTAATGAATTGATAATTGGCTCTCATGCTAAATATCATCAAGTACATGAGACAAAAACAGAATTATTTAGCTGGTCTAGTTGGAACATTAAAAGAGGAGAAAACCCTCTTATTTAATATTTCATATGGGGGAATTGTGTTAACTAGAGGGAAGAAAGAATTTGGTGCTTGTTGTTTCTGTTCTGTTGTTATCGTCTTTAGTGACATTGAATATGTCTAAAGGAAGAGAAGGAGACAAAGTGAGAAAATCGCACTACCGAGGAGGAATGACAAGGAAAAAAGAGAAGTAACTTAAGTATCACTTCATGTCCGAGGAAACAGAAGAATGGAGAGAAAAAGCAAGAGGAAGAGAAAGGAGAGAACTGTCATCAAAGCACACAATAGTGAATGGTTGTTAATATGAAGGCAGCCATCAAACAACACAGACAAAGCAGGAGTGTATCTGGTCGGTAATAAGGTGACAGCTGATCCCAGCACTGTTTGACTGTCTCTACCTCGGCACTAAGACAACAACAGGCCAATTTTAAGTCTGGCTATTTTACTCCCGTCTGTGCAATGGTGTGTGTACGTGTGTGTGTGTGTGTGTGTGTGTGTGTGTGTGTGTGTTTGTGTATCTGTGCGGCGCAGTTTTTCAATCCCACTGACCTGAAAAGCTCTGTTAATGCTGGATCCACAGGCACTGAGACAGAGAGAGGTAGAGACAGAGAGACAGAGAGAGGAAGAGAGATAGAGAAAGAGAGACAGACAGAGAGAGAGAGAGAGAGGGAGAGAGAGAGAGAGAGAGAGAGAGAGAGAGAGAGAGAGAGAGAGAATGATTATGAAACAGGACAGACTTGAGCATGTTAAATCCATGGGTCTTTGTATAAGAACCTGCTCGTGGTCTACGCAGGTTTACCATGAACTAAATTACAAGAAAAAACTTGTAAATACTTTCAGTAAAATGTAAAAATTGTGCTTGTATTGTGGGAAGAACTCAACTGGAAATCACTGTGTATATTGATTATAGAAAACATATCCTCATGATTATCATCTAGTACATCTTGGAATATATATTTCTTTATGTTGCCATGAACTAAAATACTTGTACTGTACTGTATGTGCATATGGCTATGGGCTAATACATACAGCTTTTAATTTGTTAATTTAATGGCAATATGTGATCAGGGGACTGGGGATATAGATATATAGATCGGTCAGTTTTCTGTGCAGACAAGAAATAAAAAGATGCAGGATGCTGTGTTGTTTTTAAATAAAAAAAAAGTTTAAACAGTTCAAAGCAGATTAAAAATTAATAATGCAAAATGAAGGTAAAATCCATTAGGATAAATTTGAAGAAAAAGATCTGTATGAAAATATTCTGTAGATTCATTTGTCTTCAGAATATTATTTCCACTGACTCATGATCAGTTGTAGTTGTTTTCTATTCAAGTGTCAGTGGCCTGTTGATGTAACATATTAATAGACTTTAGTTCATATTGAGGGAAAGGATAAAATCTGACAAAGAATAGACACATCAATGAAACATAATCTTCACCGAAGACAAAGCTTGTGATTTTGATCTTAGACATTACAAATATTTAGGCAACAAAATAAAAGCTAGGGTAAAGTCAACGAAATGTCTCTTATTTTCCAACATGGTAACTGCCTAAAATTACTTACAACACAGTGTATTCTAGTGTGAGCATGCACCCCAGAGAACTCCTTATCTACACTTGCACCATATTTACACGTCGCCATTTTATTTATGCAATGGAGCAAAGAAGTGTGTCGTATGTATTTCCGAGCATCTGATGTAAAGGTAGAAGTGAATGTGTGAATGAAGGGGTGTTTTAGGTCACAGCCATAAACAGGATTCCAGTGCTAATCCTCCTTTCACACATCTGCTCTCTCATTGGCTGACAAGCAGGGACGCCTGTAACTCAATCAAACGGGAGCCCTGTGGTCGCAGCCGCCGCTACAAGACTGACAAAGAGCTTGAACCACATGATGTAGGTCACCACCTTTTTCCTTGTTTGGTCAGAAATGTTAGATACTGTCTAAAGTTAGAGGTGATGAAATATGTATCACAAGAGTCCTCTGATGGGCACCTCTTTTTAGATGCTTTAAACCTGTGAAGGAGGCAGGGCAGCTGTCTGCTGGAGTGCAATGGGACCACGTCAGGGTATTTACAGTAATATCCAAGTCCTGTTAAAATTTTTCTTGGAGGTAACACACAAAAAAAAAGTGTGTCACCGGTCTTTGAGCTTAAACCCAGTCTATACTGCGTTTCATTCTCTACTATGTATGGTTTTGTTGGATTATTTATCACTGAGGTTTATATTTCATTCTGCATATTTTACATAGGGACATTCAGAGAATTCTTCAGTCCTTTACAGAGAAATACATTAATAAAGTTCTATTCATGTGGACTGTGATTCTGTTTCTGGAAGATATAAAAAAATAATGGAGAGATAGAGAAGGAGAGAGTGCAGTGAGGAAAAGCAACTCGTGTGTGACAGTCTGGGATTTGTGCAGCGGAGTGTGTACAGCATATGTACGTTCTTGTGTCTGCGTGTGTGTTTGTGTTGGGAAGAGTGAAGGTCACCCTGAGTAGCACTGCCGCCTGTGTGTGTGTGTGTGTTTATGTGTGGGTACCTTTGGAGCGTGTTCGATGGCGCTTATCGTCTGCGTCCACCTCCATCTATAGAAAAGACAAGAAGAGACACAAACCAGCTGTTAAAATACACAACAGGAAGCATTGCAACATTACTGTTCTTTTGAGTAAATCTACTTTCAGCATTAGAGTATTTTCTTTCACCTCTTGTCAAACAAGAAATTCACACCTGATGTTTGCAACACTCATGGAGTAACCGACAGAATCTCCATAAATAATTTAAGGTATTTAAGAAGAACATTTAGAAACCTGTTATCTTCAACCATCACTGTGTAATGAGACTTATAACATCCAATACATCAGTCCTGCTAAATTTATATCGTTGCATTTATGAAAAATCAAAAATCAATTTTTAGACAATGTGTCACAAGTGTAATGAGAAATAAGTCTAAAACCAACACAAATGATTTGGCCTAAACAGATTAACAGATGAACTGATTATTAATTTGTGGATTGACTTTTTTCCTTGTTTGAGGGACATATTTCATTCTTTTTTATATATAACTATTTTCATGGTCATTTTTACATCTCTTAAAAAAAAAAAACAAAAAAAAAAAAAACACAGAAATGGTGATGAGTCTCTACCTAACAAGCATGTTCCCTTACATCCTGAGAGTATAATTTATATAGCATAATAATCACTGCTTCATTTATGGTTTATGGTTTGTTTTGACCAGTCACTCCATTTACTTGAGCACTGTACTTCAGTAGATTTTTTGAGCATCTGTATCATTATTTTTGAAAACTTGGAGACATTCTGTCTCCTTATGTCCTTGTTACTTTGAATCAGAGCTTTCGGTCAGTGGAAGGACTGTCTTTTATTCTGAAAATGTGGCAGGCCATACGCTGTGTTCGTCACAGGAGAAAAATCACAGCCAGCTCCACTGTCAGTCATGTTCTTTCTGCATTTCTGAACAGCTCAGTTTGAACTTGGTGTTGTCTTAATGGCAGCTATGTTAGAAGAAGATAAGACATATGATTCTTCACCGGGGAGGGTGACATGCAGCAGCCTGGGGTCACAAGCAGTTAAGAGGCACAGGTCGAACTCAAAGTGGGGGGGCAACTTTAATGGTACAGACCCTACCAGATGAGACAACTTTCATCACTGCCTAAATAAAAGAAGAAAAATAAAAACGACAATGGTTGTCATCTTGCTAATTCAATTGTGTTTTTATGGCTATTTCCATCTATAGGCTTTGAAGCACATCTTACAATCTTTTTATTTTAATGATTCTACAATCAATAGATGTGAGTTCACATAATTTTTTAAAATTATTTTATATATTTTTTTATTTTTAAAATCAAGTACTCCAATTCTCTAATTTAATTCAAACTTTGACTGAGCAACTTTCATTTGTATTGGACCAGGAGGATCTGTACTTTCACTCCTTTGGATATTTGATAATATTTCGATTCATTGTTCGGCCCCAGAATCAACAATTTTTTAAGTCTCTCCTTCCATCTGTCCACCCATTCAAGTGCCGCTTCATCATCATGTGAACATCCATTTAGTCATTTCACAGATGTACTCAAGACACAGCAGCTCCCTACATCAGCTGTGTGGTTTCCTTTTCTTCTACTTCTTCAAACCTTTCAAATTTGTACTGTGCCAGAGGAAGCATTAACCCCTCTCCTACATCTCCTTCATGTATGTCAGACCCATATATCCTTCTAAATGTAGGTTTATACCTTTACCAACACATCATAAATTCTTGAGGAGCCTGGAACGCTTCAGGACGTCGCTGTTATTTCCAGATGCCCCTAAATATTCGCACTTGCTGGGTTTGGACTGTGACGGGGGCTGCAGCCTTGTTTGGATGTCTCTTTTTATTAAACATGATTTATTAACACCACACTTACTGTACTGTGGAGCCCCTCAGCCCTAATGGGGTGTTTCTTTATGAATGCCCATAAATGTTTCAATGGGAGAAAAATAACATGATGAAAGGCGAGGATACCTTGTAAATCTTATTAAGGCAGCAGAGAGGGAATGACCTGGAGTATCTTTTGGGGAGGCTGAGGGGATTATGCGTAGGAGAAAGCCCAAAATATCTACATATATTTTTTTTTTTTCCTAAAGTGAAACTATATTTTCCATAGCAATGGAGAAGACATACTAAAGCTTATCAATCCTTTTTTTCTCTCTCCTGTGAGTGTGTGCGTGCGTGTTTGAAGTAGTCATGTGAGCACAGTGGAGTTAACCCCCTCTCGTTTTATCAGAGCTTCTCAGAGCCACACTGAAATAATGTTGTATGTGTAGATCCCCCCCCCCCCCCCATGTCTAAACAGTAAGGCACAGACTTTACAGCAAACTGGGACACACTTGTGTCACACATTCACAAACACATAATATATCAAGTGATAAATTAAATTTCCAATTCAGCCTTACAAATCAAAATTTGGAGTTTTCTCTGTTTCTTATTTATTGTTCTGTTTTTCTTTATTTTCTGCTGCATTCTCACTGCTTGGCAGCACATTAGTGCTTAGTTACCTCACAGCGGAAAGATTGTGGGTTTGAACCCCAGGCCTGGAGCCTTTCTGTGTGGAGTCTGCATGTTCTCCCTGTGCCTGTGTGGGTTCCCTCCAGTACATTAGGTTAATTGGTGACTCCACATTGTGACAGTGAGTGTGAATGGTTGTTTGTCTCTATGTGATAGACTGGTGACCCATCCAGTCCCAAATGTCAGCTGAAATTGACTCCAGCCCCTAAAAAGGTATAAGTGTTATAGCTGAATGGATTGTCACTTTTCCATTTTTACACCAGAAACACGCAGTTCACTTGTCAGTCACACAGTCAGTATTGTGATTCTTTTCACATGAATTTTAAACTTCCTGTAGCTGCTGCTCTTCTCTTGGTCTGTCTGGCCATAGAAAGCACTGTCCCTGTGAGCTACTCCCTCCCCTCTAAAGCAATGACTTTCCCTGCTGTTAGAGATGCAAAACTTTCCAAGAGGAGCAGCAGCAAATACTGAAAATATATTCTCTCTGGCAGAAATAACAATTTGTTTATTCAGCAGTGCTGCTGATAATTAGATTAAAATAGATACATGAAAAGAACGTCTTTGCAGACCTCTCTTTAAAATACAAGAGTGATGTGAATGAAACACTGAAAACAAGAGCAAAGGCCAACATTTCCCTTGTTAAAGGAAAAATATCCCGTGTGGACTGAAATATGAGACAAACTTGTTTAAATGCACACACACATTCTAACAGTGCCTATCTAAAGCTGTCAGACCCTCTCAGAGGGCCCCGGTTTTAAGCCAGGCCTGCATCAGCACTGAACACAGTGTCAACAACAAGCAAATACAGCAACAGAATAAAATAACAGCAACAATAACGGCAACGGCAGCGGCGACGGCAGCGGCAGTGTGGAAGCCTTGTCGCCTCCGCTTCCTTCCCTTAAGGCCTCTCATGAGAGTTGGACCCAAGAAGCATGCACACGCCTCTGCAGCTCACCATATGTTGGAGAGCCCTTCATATTCTGTCTGGCTCTTTCTCCTTCTCAGCACCCCATGGGAAAATGTCACGGCTGTAATGAAGGTTAGCCTGCTTATTGAGGATTAGGAGGAGGCCCACTCCTTCTCTGTCTGTGTCTTAATTAGACCCCGGATCAATGGCATCATGAGCCCAGATGAATAACCACAGAGTCACGTTCACCCAAGCTCCAAAAGTTTAGGTTGGCTGAGTAAACACCTATCATGATGCAGGCTTCTGAAGAGAATCTGCATTATTATTACGAGATAACAAGCAGTTTTAACAAGAATTCAAATTACTGATTGTGTAATTAAATGTATGCAAGTGACAGTATGTACCATTAAATTAACCCTTTTAGACCAACATTAAAGGCTTTCCCATTTTTTCCACATATTCAGAATCAGCGCAACCTCAGCTAATTATATGCCACTCAATAAAATAAAGATTCTGTAATAGGGGATAATAGCTCCAAAGCAAAGAGAGAAGAAAAAAGAAATTGAATTTTTCCTTGATTCATAGATAAGACACTGTAAACCATAATACTGAAAGAGAACCTCAACACAGAAAGTTACACACGTGTTTGTGTTGTTGCAGAGCTGATTGGCAGTTTCTATTATTATCTGATCATGAATTCTGCTCATTCGTTTGCAGCAGCATTTTTCCCCTTTTCCCTGAAACATCAGCTCTAAAGCCTCTAATGCGCCAAATATCTTATTGTCCATGTCTCTCTGTCTTTATTCTGTCACTATAATAAACTCAGACCAACTTCTCCTCTCTGAATGAGACACTCTGATTGGCTGTGACACCACTCACTGGAGCCAATAGGAGTGTCACATGCAGAGACCTGAGTCTAGATGTTACCAGCAAAGATGGAGGATGAGAATGGATGGATAAACACACTGAAGTAAAGCAGCAATGCTCCAGACAAAGGGTCAGATTGATCCAAATCTGACCTGACTTCATTCATGAATGTATTGATTGACTAGAAGAGAAAAACAGCACGTCTGAGCTCAAATCATCGCAGAGCAATAACGCTCTAAAGACTGCGACTGGGGGGAGACAATGGGCTTAATAAGGTCAAAATAAAATGATAATTCTGGGTAATATTTGCAATAACTCAGACCATGTGGGCTGAAACTATAATGAACTTTTATACATTTTTCAGGCATCACAATGTGTTTCATTGATTGAATTAAAGGTCCCATATATGACTCTTCTCCAGTGTTTTATTTTGAAGTGATATCCACAAGAAGATATATTTGTAGTTAAGAACCACAAATATATCTGTGTGTAGTTTTCCATCTCCTCTCGCAGGCTTCTCTCTGGAGCTCAAGCTCTGGAGTAACAGGTCAGTCAGCCAATCGGGAGAGAGGATCTGAGGGACTAACTTGTGTTGGCGTAATTCTCCATTTCATTTCACACATGGTTGGGGTTCAGTTTGTGTCAAAACCAAGTACAAACCAGGAGGTAATTGTATCTCATGTTCCTATTCACTGTTCTTTACCTCTGTCTGTCTATGACAGAAGTCCCATGTTTTGTAGTTTGCATCCGTGATTTTTAATCCATGCAGCACATTATGCAGCATATACAAACGGTATTGTGTGAGGGTTTTATTCATTTCCAGAATGCACAAGGCCTGAGATGAAATGGCTGCATGAAGTGTGGGCTGCATCCCATTTCAAATGCACAGCATCTAAGCCCATATTAAACACAAGTTTTTAAATCAGCACAAAGGTGAAGTCTCTCTTTTGAAAATATATGTGTGTTGTGAAAGAAATGTGGAATGCAACTAAACTTTTTTTATTCAGCTCATATACAGGACAAAGCTGCTGTCAAAAATGTAACTATGTGCGTACAGCTGACATCAATACACAAATAACATGTAAATTCTCTTCTTTGAAAATCGTGCGTATTGTTATTATTATTAGTATATATACTATTAGTGTATAGGACACAGACAAATTAAAGAGGGTTGTTATTGTTTGACAGAGTAGACTTAGGATATTACTGAATGAAACATGCAGCCATTATTGTAACATGAGACATAAAACAAGTATTTTGTATGTGTGTATGTGTGTGTGTTAACATTTTGGTGGTGGTGTAGAGAGGGGGTGTGGGGGGGCACTCAGACATCTGCCACAACAATTCACATCGTTATCAGTTTCCCTTTGTTTTCACCTTGAAGTTTTGGGAGAATGCATTTCAGGCATATGGCGCCCAACCCCACCCTCCACCCTCCACACACACACACACACACACACACACACTCACACACACACATATATAGATTCACACTCTCACATTGGTATTCTGCACAGTGTAGCAATAGGGAGCCAACAAAACCGAGCTGGCATTATCATATTTCACTGCAAATATGTATTTGTGCCATGCATCATCCAGTGACAGTAAACATGTGTGCCAAAACGAAGCTAAGTGCATCTGAATTAGTGTGAAGGACTGTAGAGATAGCATCTGAGTGGGCACTGAGAGAGAGAGACAGTGAGAGAGAGGGACAGTCAGATTGAGAAAGAGAGCGAGGGTGATGGAGACAGAAAGAGAGACAAAAATCTCGGGAGCGATTCCTAACCAGTACGACGAATGCCTTCAGTGGGTACGGACGCTCGTGAACAAACGTTTAGAATGAGGGAAGCTGTGATCTGGTTATGTGAGTGAGTGCTGGTACTGAACACAGGTGCATCAATAACTCCCATGATATCTATATGATATATAATGTATATGATTTATAACTTAAATGAATGAGATGTATATAACCTGTGTGGATCTGAGGTCAGATGCTTGTTTCAGTTCTAGTCAGTTTTATTACATTTTATCTCAAATATTTCAGCTTTAAAAACTACATTCATTACATATGGAGCAGATTAAATTTGACTGCTATTTATTAGATGGCTATGTCACAAATCAAAACGGCTTTGTAGCCTACTGTTAATTTTTATTGTTACTGTTGTTATTTATTTTTGGGGTTTTTTCTTTTCTCAATGAGAATATTCCCATATGCAGGTAGATACAGGTGCATTGGAGAATATCACTTTAGTCTTTATTATTATTATTATTAGCATATTATTTAAAAAAAATAATTAAATGGATAAACAAAAAAGAAACAAACTAACATATAACATATTGGTGACCTAGTGTCACAAAGAAACATTAAAAGAAACATGGCTTTCTGCTGGTATATAAAAAGGCCACTCGGACTCATTATAAAGGTGGACATAGACTTAGGCCAATGCTGAAGAGCCTTAAACCTGCATCTATGAAGTCAAGTCAGATTGTATTGAAGTCTATGGCAAAATGGTCATACTTTTCACTTGATTTATTACCTTTATAAATGTTTTTTTAATGGTTGACAGCCTGTACCACCCAATCAGGATAGAGTACAGAACAGGTCAGATCCACCCCTCATCTCCCCTCAGCTCCACCTTCTCCTCCAAATATGGTTTCTTCTGGTTTCAAAAAATCAAGGACTGTAGGCTTTAAAACTGACAAACCAATGGCTGACTTCACGGAGGGTTGACACTGGTTTAATAACCAAAATGTCCAGACAATCTGAATCTGAAATCTGACAAAATAAAGGGTTAAAGCTGTCGGGGATGTGAAGCAGGAGTTCAACTGTCTGTCAACCTCACACACATCTGTTGACTGGTCTACTCACTGCTCCTTCTCCACTACATACTTTATCATATCTGACTGACAGTTCTAATTCATTGTACTGCTGTTTGTGTGATGTGCAGTGTGGTTTTATTTGTTTCTGTTTATATTTTATAAAATCAATAAAACATGATGAAAAAGGTGCCAATAGAAAATCATTTTAGATTTATGACACATCAGAACCAGCAAAACGCAAATGTGATGAAAGAGAGAAGAAGTGGGTCAGGTGCAGGAACAGGATGTACCAGACTCTACCTGAAGTGGTTTGGGGTTGAGACAGCTCTTTGGTCCAGACCTCTGCTTCCACTGTGACCTAATGACGTTCAGCTGGAGAGGAATGGCTCACCACGTCTCCTCCAAACTCATTTTCTACACAGAGAAGAAGACAGAGAACGCACGTCATTAAAATCACTTCCAGAACAATCACGTTCACACACACCCATGACGGGGTCTGATATTTCCTCCTCTCCTTTGACTCTGGGCTCATGAATAGTCATATAGCGTCAGCTCTGCGGCACGCGCCAAAGCCAACGTTGATTTCCGCCACAACAGCGGCCGCTTGTTGTGTGCGATAGGCTTGGCAACATGGGGTAATTAGCTAGATCTATCATCTTCTGCAGGAAGTGGGGACAAATATAGCTAATGATCCGTGCCTGCCTTCATGATTTCTCTCCTCAGCTCTCCATCCTTCGCTGAGTTAGAGGAGCAGAGGAAAGGGGAGGCAGGACGAGGAGGAGAGTGTGTGTGAGGGGGAGGTGGTGGTGGTGGAGGTGGTGGTGGTGGTTGTTGGGGGGGAGGAGGGTGG
>CM076661.1:19984701-20101699 GCA_038496675.1 Rachycentron canadum
GGGGGGGGGGGGTTGATGTCCCACTCTAAATAAATAAATAAGGTGAAATAACGTGAGCTACTGAAAGGAAAAAGCAGAGATGGACGTGTGAGTGGAAATGTGCATCTGAACACTGCCTGCGTTACTCCACCTGTCTTTGTTTCTTTCCATCCGCTGCTGCTAATTGAGAGAATGTATGGGAGAAAACAGATGAGGTGCTGATGGTGTATAGGGACCATCACAAAGAATGAAGGCCCCCATAGGGAGCCCACCAGATGGCCCATAACACACACACACACACATGCGCACACACACACACAGACAGACTCAAACCCCAGTCAATCCCAACCTATCTCAGAACAGCTTAAATCAAAATAATAGCTGGTTCCTCAGGACAAACACAGCCATAGGTGTGCAGTGAGTGTGCAGAGTGTCTGTTGTTTGTTATGTAGCGGCGGTGGTTATGTGCATAAGCGGACTTTACTTTGAACCAGCAGGGGGTCTGTTTTTTCTACCCTACATCACACACATAGCTCTACTTTCCACTTTTATTTTGGTCCACTTCCTTTGTAGTGTGAATAATAAGCACAGGCGAGTTGGAAGTAGTGTGAACCAGTTGTAAGGGGAGAGCACAAACAACTTTGAAAAGGGGCTATTAGTGTGAAACCCTAATGTGAAACAATGGGCCACTCAGACTATATTTTCATTTTACAACCGTGGTCCTGCCGTCATTTGTGTTTTTGGAAAATGGCGTCAAAGGTTGGTTTGAATCTGATTGCAGCCACCGGAGAATCCTGAAAGCATTTTCATTCAGAAAAAATATTGAGAAAGTTAAAATGAATTCAGGCGAAGGGAGCTGAATGATGTGTATGTAAACATGTTTCACCCTTCAATGTATTTGACAAAATATCATGTAGATTTTGATGATCAGGCAAATTTGTGGCATAACTCCACCTGTTTCTACCTCACAAAATACACACACACATACACACACACCCCCCCACACACACACACACACACCCACATTGTAATCCCTGTCCCCTTGGTCATTATAATCAGAGTGTAAGTCATGGGTCTGTCCTCTGATGAAGGTCTTCATGTGGAGACAAATCACAGCTCTCTTCATCCTCTTCCTCTGTGTCCTCTTCATCAGGACACAACCCACATTCCCCTGGTGAATGTGTGTGTGTGTGTGTGTGTGTGTGTGTGTGTGTGTGTGTGTGTGTGTTTGTGTGTGTGAATGCATGTGTGTGTGTGAATGCATGTGTGTGTGTGTGTGTGTGTGTGTGTGTGTGTGTGTATCAGGAATAAAGGAGAGATGAAAATGACAAATATTAAGTCTAACTGAACAACACAAAGTAGAAGAAAAAGATATAATACAACACTACAATTTGGTATGGCTGAGTGCTTTGTGTGTGCTTGTGTGTGGTGATTTAGTCATGGAGTTGAGGTGTGAGTCTGTTTCAGCGCCAAGGACAGTGACATACAGAGCAAATGCACACAATCTCAAGTCTCACATACACGGACTTGACACACATGCGCACAAGCTATTCTCATTCTTCCCCTTTGTTAAGAGGGAAGAATATATGACCAAGGACTGGTAGACTGCAGCTTCTCAACCCAGAATTCTACAAGTGTGTGTGTGTGTGTGTGTGTGTGTGTGTGTGTGTGTGTGTGTGTGTGTGTGCGCGCGCGTGTGAGTATGTGTGTAGTTGTGTGATTTTCTCTCAGTCTATTCCTTAGAGAAAAAGAGGGATCCATGCCTGCCCTTTACTGGGCTCCTATATCTATCAAAGCCAGGGTGCATACTGCAAATAGCCCAGGAAGACTGACTGCTCTGGAACACCTCCCCACACACAGACACACACAAACACACGCAATTGTAATGAAAACCCTATTGTATGGTTACACACACAGCAGTAAGGAAAGCGGGGCAGTGATGTCTGCTGTGACATTTCCTCTGACACATACTGTACATGACAGCAATTTTAGAAACACACACACACAATCACAACCATCATATACAGAAACACACATATGGCACATAAGGACAAGGGGCACACACAAATAATTACATATTACAACACATGCAGACACACACACACACACACACACACACACACACACACACACACACACACACACACACACACACACACAGCAATCTCCTTCTCTCAGGCTCTGAGAGTGACTGGGGCTGCCTGACCTACATTCTAGCAGATATGTATACAGGCAGAGGAGATGAAATCTCTCTCTCTGTTGCTCTCCCTCTCTCTGTTCCACATCCTGTGTTCTTTTCAGTGCCTGTTCATCGCCTCTTGGACTTGGACACACACACACACACACACACACACACACATTGGAGGTGAAGAAGCAGCTATGATTTCTTGGCCTGAATGTCCTCCTGCTGCAGATGAAACGGGCACAGTCAGAGCACAGCTACCTGTATTTGATGGATATGAGAATTCTGTCTTTTCCTCTGCTGCACATGGAGGATCCATCAAACCAGACTTTTTTCTTTCTCTATGTACGTAGATAAAATATTTACAGCCCACAAACGTCAAGCACACGTGCAAAAGCCACCCACTCAGGGAGAGAAATGGTGAAGCGGATGGTGACGAGGACTGGAGATGGTCTGCGTGTTAGCAGGTCTGATTGGCTGGAGAGCAGGAGATGGGACTGGTTTGATGATGAAACCAATTGGCCCTTTTGTCGTGGTCTGCGGAAATCAACGCTGCCACTACAAACTGCAGAGCGCAAACAGAGATGAAGCCAACAGGCAACAGCAAACATATCATTTCTAACTTGAAGGGACTATTTTGACCTGAAGCCTTGTGTGTCCTCATAAATGAGGTGCTCTTTATTTGTCCAGCCATGATCCATACCTTCACATGTCTGCTCAGTGTCGACTCCACATGGCACAATGGTTGGTTTTCAGTTTATAAAAGAAGACCAGATTCATTACATCCCAAAACTAAACCACTGCAACCTTGAAATCCACTGAGGCATTACACTGGCCACACTGTCAAAACAGTGATACTCCAGAAAACCAACCAAGAAATCCCATGACCCCGCATCCTGACAACATTTCTATTGCAGCAAATCCTCCAGTGTGTAGTGAGGGAACACAACAGGAAGCATGTGGAACAGAGTTTTAGGGATATTTCCTTACAGAAAAAAAAAGACTTTTAACAGTTCTGGTTTCATGATAAAATATTTTTCAAGTCTGTGTTTGTTTCCTGCATTTCTGCCTCTGCCCCCTCAGTTTTCTGCCTGTGCCCCAACCTCTCACCACATAGGGCTCCAGAGGTGGACAGTAACACTTTACATTTTCTCTGTTACACTTTTTTGACTAGATTTTAATGCAGCATAAGTTTTACGTAAGAAGTAAGTATCTGCTGATACTCTATGATCCCGGTGCAGCCACGCCCCATAGGACTCAGGTCATGTTCATAACCAGATAATGGTTTAAACTACAGCAAGAGAATTAGATGAGAATCATCATTCTTTTTCCACTCTTTGGAGTGGGACATGTTTTTCTCCCAAAAGCAGCTAACACCAACAGACCAGGACGGCCTGTGAACGCCGGTCTGAGGTCAGTACGTCATAGCAGTGTGCTGAGTGTGACTGCTGTGCTAATAAATACATAGCAGGAAAAAAGGACTAGACTTGATTTGTGTTCTGGGGACATGACTGGTGTTAGGTTTCAACCAGACGGGCTTGATCAAGTAAAAAATGAACAAATCTCCATTTATCAGGCTTCATATCATTATCTCCTGATTAGTCTAGATGAGCAATATAAGACATTAGACTGATTTGACCACTTGTCTAATCTTATTGATTGCAGAGACCTGGCTGTGTTGGGCTCTGTGGGTGGCCACAATAGGACATGCAACTCTATATTATTTATATTTACTTTTTACCACATGGTCCATGAAGATCTGATTTGCTGATTTATTTACCAATATAATAATCATATAATGCAGGCAAGCAACAAATGTAATTTGTTGTAAGGACCAGGTATATTATACATTATACATACTTTTATATATACATACTTCTATAGTATGTACTATCTGCTACTATACATACTTCTATAAACTGTATCATACGTAAATAGCATCAGCCATAATGTGGTTCTTGAGCACAAACATGCTTTGCTTATAAAACAGGTGATATTTGCAGCTGTAAGCTGCAATGTTCTTAAATGTTATTAAATGATAAACTTTGGGTAATTGCATATTATTTATTTTTGCAAATACTAAAGTCAAGACATGCAAGAAGTTCTACAGTCAAACTAGAGAGATGCATTACTGATAAAAACGACAACAACAAAAAAAAACTGCTGTTGGTGGATCAGGCTTGTTACACTGCCCTCTGTCCATCCCTTTGTTTTCTATACCAGTTCATCTCACTGAGGGTTGGGGGCTGAAGGTCCAGGTCCAGTCAGGACGCAGCAGAGATAACCACAAAATTACTTGTAATAGATCAGCACACACCATATTTTAACCATTGGGCGATCTCAGCTGTAAGATGGATCTGTCTGTTGGGCTGAATCTCTCAAAGTGTCTCTGGACACACCGGTGCTGTCTGAGACGCTCAGGTTCAAGGGTGAAGGAAGCTGTCAGGTAGTGAAGTGGGCTGGCTCTTTAGGACTTTTCTGCTCCTATCAAAGAGGGAGAGTGAGCCAAGGTAAAGGCACTCCTCTGACCCGCTTCTCTCCTCAAGGATATGAGAGATGGAACTGCCTGTGTGCATGAATCACACACACACACACACACACACACACACACACACACACACACACACAGCCTCCATGCAAACTGTCTGGATAGGATTATATATATATATATATATATATATATATATATATTAATGTTTTTTTCTTTCTAAAATGCTCCCTGGAACACATGCAGAGCGCTCATTATTAGTTTGCCCGTCCGAATAAGATGCACACACGCAGCTAAAAGTGCACCCCCCGCCCCTCATCCTTCTCCGGGGAGGAGCCTCCTCCTCTGTAAGGGCAGAGTGTGGGGGGAAATAACATTGAGCGAACCGCCACCGCAATTACCCACAGTGGGGTAATCACCAGCACAATGCACTATGGGTTGGCTGGCTGGGAGAGAGAGTGAAATACTCAGGTGAGAAGAGAAGCCAGACAGCAATCAGCCCAGCAGGAAGTGGAAGAGTGAGAGAGAGACAGAGAGAGAGAGAGAGAGAGAGAGAGATGGAGGGAAAGAGAGAGATAAGAGCAAAGGGCCATTCCTTTAATTTCCAAGGGAGAGCCGGGGCCTTAATTACTTGATGAGTCTCCTGCTCTCTCGTTCTCTCTCTCTCTTTGCTCTGTGGCTGTAAAAAGGTGTGTGTATGTGTGTGTGTGTGTATGCGTGTGTGTGTGTTTATGTGGCCCATTATCAGACTGGGAAGACTCCAATCACCTCTCAGCACAGATAGTGAGTGAGGAGAACAACATTGCAGTGAGGGGAAGAGAGAGGGATGGGGGGTGTTGAGGTAGAAAGAGAGAGAGAGAGGGAGAGAGAGAGAGAGAGAGCGAGAGAGAGAGAGAGAGAGGAGAGGTGATTTACGCCTCTAGAAGTGTTAACACCATCTCTCATCCCCAGCAGCTATAGAACACCAAGGTCGAGGAGTGAGACAGCAAAGACTTGAAATAGCCACAGGAAAACAGAACTGTACGGCAACTCTGCCTATAGAAAACAGCACTATTCAAGCTCACCGCTGCACATGATGCCATGAGGGAGCGTTCAAGATCTTCTCTTCACTGGCAGTGTCGGGATGTCATGGCTCTGCACGACGTTTTTCTCACATGTGCAACTGATAAATGAAGAATGAACATGAAAACTGGAGCAAGTGAACCAATGAAATCTATGATGGTTTAATGCAACAGTTTACAGACACTGAAAATCTGCTGTTTGTCCCATTTAGAGCAAAAAACAAAAAACTTTCCTGCTGGAAGATTATTTTAACTGTAGCTAATTCTGGTTTATTTTGCTTATTTTTTTAGCCCAAACTGTAGCTCAGCTGTTATTGTTGTTGTCGCTCAGTGTCCTTCCAGAAACCTCACTCACATTAGCCTGAGTTGGTGCTTCTCTTATTTTAAATCCAAACCAAAACACTAGAAGAAGGATTTGAATGGATTCAGCGACAGAAAATAGAATTAAAAGCTGATAATAAATCAGTTATTGTTTTGTTTGTCCTTTTAATGAGTGTAGCTAAACAAAGTTTTGTTGTTGTGTTGTACTTGTATAATGACAATAGAGGATTGTTTGTTCATCCATTCATTCATTTATTCATTCATGCACTGAATGGGAAATTTCACAGGTAAAATTGAACTAGTTGGTCTTTCATAGAGAAACTGGCAACACTGTAAACATTTCTTAGGCATTTCTCTCCTGAAATGCTAAATGCTATGCCACTAAACCCAAAACTACTAATAAAGTAGGTAATAATCTGCAATTTCTTTTTGGGTCAGTAGGGCCGCACAGTGGTCAAGTGGTCAACACTGTCTGGCTGTCAGAGCAAAAACCCTGGGAGTTTGTACGTTCTCCATGTGTCTGTGTGGGTTCCCTCCTTGTTCTCCAGCCTCCTCCCACAGTCGAACACAGGTTAACACAGGTTTTGTCATTGTTTCAGTAACCAGTTATATTTAAGTGAGTAAAGTCTTCTTGGTGCAGTCTGTTGTGTTATGTGCATACTGTAAGTATGATCGTATTAACTGTTTTGTGTCTATAGAAGTTTTGACTTGGGTCCATGACTAACTGCAGATCATACAGACCAACAGTAACATGTCAGCCGTGACTCAGTGCTCCACTTGTGTTCAGAAATTTGGATATAAGCTGGTCTGAATGTTTTCCTGGCAAATGATATTAAACCCTGTGCTCCGGTTAGTGAGCTGATACCCCTGCATGAGGCCATTTGTCAATGACGGCTGAATGCTTATTTACAAAGACGGCATGTACGATCTTTCCTCGCTAGACAGACAGTGGGATCAAACAAAAGCAGCAGCGTGCAGTATCTGTGCAGTGTGAAGAATTGCAGAGTCTTTGAAGGTTAGCTGTCTTTCATCACATCAGATGAGAGTTTAACCCTAAGCTATGCTAACCTGACGCCGTGTCGGACAGCGGCGCCCCAGCTAATGAAACTGCTCCTGTTGAGTTGCTGTTGATGACATTTTCCAACATTTGGTCCTCGTGGTGTTGTCCTCCTCGTTATTCATATCTGATCCCCCATAAGAATTTGCAAGGACGTCCCTCTATGTGTGTGTGTCTATGTGTGTGCGTGTGTGCGCACCTGCATTCATGATGACTGATCTATGACTAAATGGAAGTTTGTGTGCATGTGCAGGCATGTGCACAGGTGTACAGTGTACAAATACATGCATACCTTTGTGTGTGTGTGTGTGTGTGTGTGTGTGCGTGTGTATGTGCGTGTGCATGTGTGTGTGTGTCTGATTGCACCCAGGTCTCAAAGCACTGATGAGCTCTATTGTTCTCCTCTCTTTTTTTTCTCTCTTACAAAATCCCTGTCTTTTTTCTCATTCTCTCCATTGAACTCTCTCTCACTCTTTCCCTCTCTCTCACACACACAAAATCTCTCTCGCTCTCCTGTCTCTCCTTCCTTCCCCTACCCCCACCCCCCACTTGGCTGCCAGTGTCTACCCAGAATACCAATGATGCAGTCTGCAGATAGATAGATATGGCTGTCTGTCACATGACCCTATGTGTCCTGAGGCTTTACCCGGGGATGACAGCAGGCACAGCGTGTGTGCACACACACACACATACACACACACACACACACACACACACACACACTCACACAAAGGTACCTCCAGCTTGGCATGCTCTATCTCAGCGTAGGCACCGAAGCAGGCAGGCACACACACACACACACACACACACATACACACACACAGACAGCATTGCAGGCATTCACATTCAGAGTTATACACACGCTCGGGCAAGCTAATGGGCATACACACATTGAATCACCGCAGGGGAGCAAGCCAGGAAGAGGGAGCAGGAGAAAGAGAGAGAACATCCTATCACTGTGCACACATGCTATCTCTCTCCCCCTCTCTCTCTCTGTTACACACAACGTCCTGCAGGCAAGATAGAAAAACAGTGAATATCCCCGCAATTCCTTCCATCTCAAACACACACACACACACACACACACACACATGCATATCTTCCTGTGGGAAGGCACCCCACCCCTGTTTCTCACATAAACACATTCGTCACTGACAAGGCTCTACACAGTCACTGGGTATCCTGTGGCACCAAAAATAGCAGCCTAATAGAATGGAATAGAAAATTCAAGCTGCCAGTTCAGAAGTCACTCCACACATCTGACTACAAACAGAGGGATCGCTGTCCGTCTGCATTTGGATTCTCTCAACAATCCCTCAACCGGTCCATTTCAAACTTGGTGGGTGTTTTTCTGAGGACTCAAAGAAGTGCACTGTCGACCATTGGTTCTCAAGAAGGTCTCAAACATCACATCTCTACAGGTTAATCAAGTGAAGAAAAAGGTAAGATTACCCTACAAAAGCAGTACAGCACCTGGACAATTTAAAGCCTATACATGCCACGGCACTTTCCACGCCATCGCCCAAACACTATCGGAGCAGAACGGAACAACCAACTCCAGCATTAACAAACAAGACCGACTGACCATAATGCAGCCCATTAAGGACACTTAATGCTGATGCCAAGCAATCAGCCCCTACTGACAGATGCACTGCGTTCAACCCAACATGGTCATTTTCGTTGGTCCACAGCCATACTGCTTTCCATTTAGAGTTGTAAGGGTCACTTGTGTCAATACCAGCTAACACTGAACAAGGCCAGGGTACGACCTGGACAGGTCAGCAGTCTATCACAGGGCTCACATATAGAGACAACCATTCACACTCACACCTACCAGAAAGCTAAATTCACCAATTAACCAATCCTGCAAGTCTATGGATTGTGGGAGGAAGGCAGAGCGCCCAAAGAAAACCCAGGCAGGCACAAGGAGAACATGTGAACAGAAATGTTAGAATCCAGAACCTTCTTGCTGTGAGGCCACAGTGCTATATTTGACTGTACATCACCAGCAGTGTTAAGTTGGAGCCTTGAAAAAAAGGGGGATAATAATGTATAATGTCGGTCAGTTCCTGCAGGAAGTAATTCATATTGTTACACTTGGTTGTTCACATTAAAAGTGCCACAACAAATGTGTAGCAAATGAAAAAAGGAGAAGTAGAAAGGGACACACAATGCCTGGTTCCTCTCTCACCTCTGCACAGCTGGTTAACCACAGTGAGAGGTGGGTATAAATGTTGGATCATCGGTTTCAGAAAGAAACAATGGAATACAGTATAAATCCATGTAAATCCCACTTGCACATAGTCATTGAGCCATTGATGAATATACTTCTAATTTTTTGGCAGTGATCTGGTTTGCAGACACTATTCCCGATATAATACCTGAGTTAGCCACTTTATGTCAATACTAAGAAATATAAACAAGCTTTTCTGCAAAACCATTTTTGCCAATTTTCAAATTCACAAAAGTTGTCACAATCACAATAGCTAATAGTTTGAATGTGGTTCAAATTTGTAAAGCTATAATTCAGCCATTCAGTGTCTCTCAGTGACTTTCTATACTATTCAGTTTTTAGTAGGTTGGGCTTTGGACTCATTTTAGTGGGGACTACCAATTAATTAATAAACTTAAAACAAGCCAGTAGCAACAATAGCATTATATTAGTAATGCATTGTACATTCATTTCAGTATGTAAAAAGGTGACAATATTAAAGTAAATAAATCTATAGCTGCTTGTATTTCTATAAGTAGTAAAATAATTCCCATAATGTCCATGATGCACCTTTCTCATGACAGACATTGTGACAAATAATAATAAAGACAGTTCATCCACTATCAAACTGTTGTGATTTACTATAGTGGGACACTAGAACTGAGCCATCATTAATGTCATTGGTCACCTGTGGACTGAAAAGGGTCTGTGGACAAATTTAAATGTTATATTGTTACTGTGTGGTATCCAGTTAAGGGCTACCAGCTGGAAATAGACAACACTACAATTTTTCTTATCAAACTGTCTGAGCAAAGAAAACTGTAGTAACAATCAAATCACTGCCTCAAATAGGAAATCTTAAAATGTAAAAAGTGGAATAAAGGCTTTAAAATTCCTGTACATTGTCAGAGCCTTGTGAAGTACATGCTGCATGGCACGGCTTGGCATGGCTGATGTTCGCTGCCTCAGCTGATGAATAAATGAGCAAAACACACACAGAAGCTGCGTTTATTTTCAACATTACAGCTCACACACACTTTATCTTTACTCCAGTTGAGAAAATATGGCGACTGAGCCGAGCATCCCTGAAAATGCAGACCCAACCTCAGAAAAGAAACAGGTGCTTTATGTGGCACTTGTAAATGAATTTGGTTCAGAGATCTTGCCAGAGTGGTAGCGACACTGAGTCACAAGCTCGTCTCAATAATTATCAGCTTTGCACTTGGAGTGCCAAGCACACATGCCCACACTGAAATACAAGCTGAAAAAACAATCATCTGCAAACAAGAGCTGTGTGTGTGTGTGTGTGTGTGTGTGTGTGCGCGTGTGTGTGTGTGCGTTGAAACAGATACACGTATATATGCATTGTATGAATGGTAGCACATATATGGATATTTGCTTGAGCCTGTTCTGTCTATGTGTTTGTGTGCATTCTTTCATTTACCTTATGTGTCTCCTAACACCTGTTGTGAAATATGTA
This sequence comes from Rachycentron canadum, assembly GCA_038496675.1. Lineage (NCBI taxonomy): Eukaryota > Metazoa > Chordata > Actinopteri > Carangiformes > Rachycentridae > Rachycentron > Rachycentron canadum. The sequence goes on from CM076661.1 coordinate 19,995,482, forward strand.
TATGTGCATTTCTGGATTTTTGTCAGAAAACTTGCTATGTTGATATCACACTGTGCGTTGCAGCTACATCAAGGTGACAGCTTGAGAAAAGGTGGGATGCTTTTATGAAAACGACTGCGAGTGAAGATCAGTCTGAACAGAAGTGGAACAGGGAAAACAATCAGCGTGGCCACACAGGTATCTACTGAATAATGAATGTGAATGCGTGTATGAGCACATGTGTGCAATTGCATGTGTTAGTGTTGTGATGAGAGAGAAGGGGGGGGGCACATGTGCATCATGTGTGAGTGGGCTCAGGTGGATTGTGAACTCGGCAGATGGACATTTGGAGCAGCTTTACACCCTGCAGCAAAACACACAAACACACACACACACACACACACACACACACACACACACACACACACACACACACACACACACACGGCTGTAACATTAACCTTGTGTAACTCTAGCTGAGAGAAAGCCATAAAAAAAAAAAAACATCCTCAGCACCTCAAATCACATATCGACATACTGATTCAATATTTCAACTGTCCAAACATGGGGTAAGTCAAAACGGCCGTAATATTCTAACATTTCGTCTGCACCCTGAAAATGAAAATACCTCCACAGGCTTTTTTCACAGAGCCACAGACTTTTCCTTTAGCGTTCAAGCTTTTTAAACAAAGGGCAATACATTCTCTCTAATCTCAGCTGGTCTGGAAATATGATCAGGAAATATTAAACGACACGTACCATTAACAGCTTTGCTTAACTCTGATTTGAAAAATGAATGAAGTCTTCTCCATGTTGTCATTTTAGCTTATCATTACTTACTCTGCAATATAAAAAAAGATAGAGTATGATAAAAATGAAAATAGTGGCTAAGTCAGATCATGACATTTTCTGAACTGGTGATCAATGACGTATCAATGCTCAGGTTGATCTGTAAAATATGTGTTGAAGGAAGTACGGTGCAGTGTAGAGTTTGTCTCTGTTTTGTCATCAGGCAAGAGGCATGGTGAATATCACATGTCTCCCTTTCTACAAGCCTGGGGTGCATGTAGAGCCCCATGTGAGAGCAAGTCCTGTCACTATGTCCTTCAAGTGTGTTACGGAGGAGAGGAGAGGAGACTAGATTGAGCCATCTGATTCAGAGCTTTCATCCCTGTTTTCATTTCCTCAACCATTTCTGGATGCCATTTGTCCCTCTGACTCCTAATTTTGCACACGTTTCCCTCCTTTCACCTCTTCGTGCCACTGTTTACTAAGAGTCTCTCCCTTCACAGGCTTGTCTTTCCGTCCCAGCTGGGGGATGGAGGGATGAAGGGATGGGTGGATGGCTGCGGGGATGTAGACGCAGGCTGTGTGGAGCAGCTCTCTCCCTGAGGAGCCTCTTCTGCCAGCCCAGTGCCACAGATCAACAGTCAGCCAGCCAGCCGTGCACTGACCTCACCCCACCCCCACCCACCCCCCCTCTATTTCTGTCTCCCTCCATCTCGCTCTCCCTCTCTGCCAGAGGCACTTGCTGTCCCCATGTCTCCTATCTACGCCAACTGCCTGTCCTGCTACCAACAGTGCATGTCTGTCTGGCAACCTCTCTGCCTGCCTCTCTGTCTGCTGCTCTGCATGCATGTCTCTCTTCCAGCCATTCTCTCCATCTATGGCTCTTCCAGTCCTCCTGTCTGTCTCCCTTTGTGTCTGTGGCTCTGTCTGTGTGCATGGGTGCCTGCCTGTCCATCTGCCTGTCTTCCTGCCAGCCACTACTTCTAGCCAATACCTCTCTGCCGGAAAGCGGCCAGGCTGTCAGCCGCTCTGCCAATCTGCCTGACTATCTGCCTGTCTATTTGTCATCTGTTTGTGTCTCTATTTGTTTGCCTGCTCGTCTATCGGCCTGTTTACCTGTCTGCCTGTCCATCTGTCTGTGATCTGTTTATTTGCTCGTCTTACTGTATGTCCGTCTGTGTCAAGGTGATTTGTAAAATGACAAACATGAACCCCTAACCCCCTTATTCTATAGTGGCTGGTGCTCACTTCAATTAAATGACAGGAAATTTATTGACATGACTGGTGCTCTGGAAGACACCTAAATCTCATCTTTTCTGATTAGACATGAAATGACCAGTGTTGTGCAAGTTCCCAACACATAAGAGCTAAGTCACAGTTCAGTTCAGGGTTAAAATGAAGCAGTTCACATTCATAGTGCACAATTTTGAATTTTAACTAGTCCAAAAAAAAATGTAACTAAGCCTTAGTTCATTCCCTCAATTTTTTGTTAGTTGTTTTTCAGTAGAACCTTCTCATACCCATCCATTCACATTCACATATTTAGTCACATGTTCCAGATGCTTCACCTCAATGTGTTGTTTCAAATTTATTCTGACCCGACAGTAATATTTTTTTCCGTTGCATTCCTGCAAATGCTCCTACAGGCTGACTTCAGCAGCACCAGTAGTTGCGCTAATGGTACTGCCAGCACAAGGCATCACACCAGACACATGCTGGCTGCCGTAAACCCTGTCGTGCTGCTGCAAAACCAAGTTATTCTTCAAGTAAAAGTATTTCCTGTAGTCACACTATCAGAACAAAAATACTTCCCCTAGTCCATCACAGCAAAACTACTCCCTGTAGTTACAGTATCAGTATCAGTGTAAAAGCACTTCCTGTAGCCAGAGTCACAATAAAATTACTTAATTAAAGCATTACTGTGAAATTACTTCTTATGGTAGCAGCCATGATAAGAGCTGATCAAGTTCTTTAAATGATGAAGAAAGGAGCCTCAATTCTTCCTTTCTTATTTCCTTCAACATAGGGAACACTGGACCTTTCTTTACAAAAGGGGAAAATGCTTTCCCAAAATTCTTTGCAGCATTAACATTTAAAGCAACACACTCCAGAGCACATGTTTTATGTTTATGAAACAATCTAAAACTTATGGAAAGTGTATCATTGTGTGAGACACAAATCCATGAATATAGATTTATTCTTTATTAAAAATGTCCAGATTTCTGCTTTACTATATCATGACAAAAATTTAAATACTATATAAATGTCATTTCACTAACTCTGCTCCTAAGCACTAAAACATAATTTTCTCTACTTAAGAAATGCATAAAAACGTCAAAAGTGCCCATGACAGGAAACACCATATACTTATGTCTGAATATAATTGATTCTGAGTTCTTCTTCCTTATTTTTATTTAATTATCATTTTAATGGCTAAACTTTCTTTGCTTGTGTATTCTCTTAATGTTGTTCTATTGCTATATTTCACTCCTGTTTGTTTTTGTGGTTATTGTCCAAATGTTTGAAAGTTGGATTCTCTCTGTACCCCAGTAGTCTGGATTGTATGAAATTTCTTTTAGTTTCTCTCATCTTTCCCTGACATCATGACGTTCTTTATAGAGGTCAAGGAAAAGTGAAAACAGACGTGTTCAGATCGTCACTCACCAAAAAAATAAGTGCATTCAATGAACACTGTACATGGCCACGAACCACTGGTGCTTAATGTTCATATTTGATGGAGGGGCAGCCACACCATCACTAAAAGCCTCTGCAGCATTCCTTCAATCTAAGTAGCAATCTTGTATTAACAAGATATTGAGATAATCAGTGCCACCTTGCCAATTCCACACTGAGCAGGAGCAGGTTTTCCAGGACCCAGAGCTTGACAGCACATCTCAGGGAATGATGCACCACAATTTATGAGGGTTCCTTTCTTGGCAGACGACGTCTTTTCATTCACTGTCTTTCCAAACAAGATGCCCGGAGCACTCCGCTGTCTTCAGATGCTTAGTCATCAGGCCAACATCCTGCTAATACTCATCCTATCACATTCAAAGCTCTTTGTGGCTTTAGGAATATGTTTGCTGAAATGAAAAAAAGGCTCTCTCCTCTCTTTTCTTGCTATCCTTTCTCTCCCCCTCTCTCGCTCCCCCATGTCCTCTCTTATTCTTGTCTCAACAGGAGAGTGAGAGAGCGTTTGACTGGCTCCTCTCAACCAAAGGCTGCATTGCGCGCTCACTCGGCAGTCAAGGACAACTGTAATAGAGGTAGAACAAAAGAGAAGGGAAGGGGGGGGGCACAAAGTGATGGATGGAGAGAAACAAGCATGCTGTAGTGTAAAGGTCTTTGAAATTGTACATATTTTGAAATAATAATAGTGTGTAATTCCATTTTAAGTGGTGCTGACCTTTGCCCTGCACCACTGTCCACAGCTGGGAAGTGAGAAAGAAAGGACATTTCAATCTACCTCTATTTTACATACCACAAAGAGAAATAGCCGGATTTCAAAGGACCTGAGCCATGAGCATGTATATATTCATTAAACTGAATACATGTGCAGTCAACACTTACACGTCTCCACAGTCTTTCTAATGTTATGTTAATGTTGCATTAATTTTTCAGTATTTTCAATTTTTTCCAACTCATCCTTGATAATTTTTTGGCACATCTTTCTGTCTTTCTTTCTTTGCAGGATCCTGTTGCTACCAATCGTAAAAGTGAATCTTAAAAAATATATATAATGTAATGCTACAATCATTGTGACATTACCTTCTCTACGGTGTTAAAAACAATAGAGTAAACCATATAGTCCTTTTTTTTTTCGTTCTTCCTCACACCTCGGTATGTGTTTGTGTTTACAGTCACTCCCACATAAAGCACAGTGCTTGCTATGAGCATATTTAAATGCCTCTGCAGCTCGATATCTAATCCCTGTTGTGGATTGGCCCAGTTAGTGGTTCCCAGCTTTTGGAAGGGAATACTAAACTGGGGATGAGATGGGAGGGGGATGTGGGTATCTCTCTATTTATAATGGTAAACCCGGCCCATGTTTCTGCTGTGCTGATAGATGTTATCTGTGTCAGCCTTTGTTTCTTCCTCTCTCTCCTTCTTCATCCTTTGTGTTCCCTCTGTTTCTCCCTACACAGTCTGCTTCCTGCTGTCTCCTTCTCCCCCTCTCTCTCTCTCATTTTCATTCCCTGTCTGTTTTCTTGTTTTCTTCCACCTCTCTCTCTCCTCCTCTTTCTATCTGGTGCCCAGATGCAGAGAAGGCAGCTGTGATGTGTTTTAAAGTGTGCCCGGTTGAAACCACTGTGCCTGGCATCTGCTGTTGGCAAAAAAATAATAGCCAACCCCCACTATAGGCATCCATCTCTCTCTCTCTGTCTCTCTCTGACTCTCTGTTGCCATCTCTCTGCCTTTTAATCCTCTGAAATGAGATGAAAGACAATTGCGGTCCTTTCAGGGAGTAAAGGGTTAACCAGCTACCCAGCTCCTCTTCCAGCAAGCTCACTAATAACCACCAATTATTGAACTATACATCAGTGTACAAGAAAAGAATGGAGGGAAAAAAGGCCCTCTCTATGGTAGTCAGGGCTTGTTAGCACAAAGGTCTGTAGCTAGCTAGCTGGCTAACTAGTATCTCAACTAGAGTAGCCTAAATGAGGTCCCTACAGATCTCTAATGCCAATGTTTGTAAGACAGGATATAGAAATCTTCAGATCAAGCTAACGAGCTAAACTTAGCGGATGTCTGTCTGTCAGCCCATCTCATAACTGTCAACAAAGAGAATGACAATATAGCCAGTTAGCTGGGGATCTCATTTAAGCCGGCTAATCAGACGCAGCCGTGCTTTGTGCTAAGGTGGAGCCCTCCTGGGACCAAAGCTTCGGAGACGAGGGGAGCGTATCATCTGACTCTGCCAGGGAAGATGCACCCAAACATGGGGGCTGAGGGAGATGCAGGCAGGCTGTGGGAGCCAGGGTTGTAATTAGGTGCCCTGAGCTTGACGCCCACACGCCTCGAATGAGACGCCATCCATCCCTCCCTCCCCTCTGCAAATAGGCTCCCAGGCGGCTGGGCTCTGGAGCACACACATACACACAAACACACACCCATCCATCCATCCATCCATCCATCCATCCATCCATCCATCCATCTATCTATCTATTCACCAAGGCAGTATTGCTTTTTTCCATTGCACGCAGACTTTACAATGACAATAAAAGCTTTCTAATTCTATCTATCAACATATACACAGACATATATAAATATAGGCCTATAAATACTTTATACATATGACAATTTAAGTAATACACCCAACTGGATTTACTGGAAGGACCCATTAAAAATTCTAATTTTTTTTATCATAACGATAGCTCTGCTGAAACAAAAATATAAGAATGTGTGCCAATATAATTTCCACTCTGGACCAAAATAGAAACCAAAAATCAATCCCAGGCACTATATAGAAAAAAAGCAAGCTATCTTAACTGCAGAGTCTGTCTCCCCATCTCCCCTGGTCCGTGAGAGCAGAACACACTGGTGTGCTGGCTTTTGACCACGGCAATTTTAATCAGTCTTTTTCACACTTCATTGGGAATTCATCGCTGCCTTCCCCCTTCAAACATTGTTTGGGAGAGTTATCAGCGGCAGGCAGCATATCCGGTAATTATACATGCAAGGTAACACTGGGAGCCGAGCTGAATATTTCAGCCAAATGCATGTGCTGCTGAGAGGCACTGGAGGGTACAGCTGCTTCATAATGCTGGGTCTTGTGGCGGCTGTGATTGAAGGATGGTGTCTGAGAGTCGCATCCAGAAAGTAGTCGTTTGCTACATGCAATGTGAAGTGGGCTCAAACATTAAGTTTAAAGCAGCGTGATTTGCATTACAACGAGCCAATTTGGCAAAGGTGTTGTTCTTCAATGTAAATCCTTTCATGAATTAAAGCAGATTGCTGTGTTACAGACACAAGCACACAGCAGATGAGGAGTGTGAGTGTTTCAGCGCACTGCATATTTGAATGTGTTGCAGAGGCATGGTGCAAACACTACGAGAGACTAGATCGCTAAAAATTTTGATGGTTCAACGTGTTTGTTTACTGTGTGAGTAAGAGGCCAGCTGTTAATAGGGTCTGAACACACAGCCAGACAAAAAAGACAACCACACACACACACACACACACACACACATACACACACTGAAAACACCAGTCAGACACTAGAGGGTCCTCTGGGGAACATAGCAGCGGAGGCATAACAGTGACTCATCCAAATGGTCACGGAACACACACACACACACACACACACACACATACACACCCACCCACATACACACACACATATCCTGCCATGGCAGCCAGGCTGTCAGATAACATCACCACCCAGCCTATAGAGTACTGTTGACAGGTGTGGCCCGCCAGTCACGCACACACACACCAGCCAGCCACGTCCTCCAACCCCTTGCCTGACAAGGAACCACATGTGATAATGTACCCCATTCGGTGACATTGTGTGTGTGTGTGTGTGTTCGTGTGTGCTGGATAAAGATAGAGGAGAACTAAAGTGAGAGACTGTATATTTTGTCAGAGTGCATGCATGTGTCTCTGTACTATCTGTATGTGTGTATAGTCAGATTTATCTGCATGCGTACAGCAGTTTTATGTATGTGGCCCTCTGTCACATCAAGGCCGATCTACACAGTGCTGGTGAAGGGGTTTACTGCTGCAGCTGTGAATACTGCGTGGAGAGGTATGGTAACAGCTCCAGCATTGCAGTAAGATCAATAGAATAACACAGAGCCTGACTAATTCTCTCTCTATTGTGAGTGGGCTGTACAGTATGGAGCCTCATGCTTCTGTATGTTTGATGTGTGTTTATCACTTATTACTTTTCACAGTGGGAGTGGTCTTTTTTGGTCGACACCTGGTAGAGGCACTAAGACTGGTGTCTATGCATGCATAGGTACACACATCTACAGTAAATATCTAGCATGTGTGTAGGAGCGAAGCAGAGACAATGAGACCTGTGCACAGTGAAGTACATTTCTGCAAATGTGTATCTGTGAATGAATATTTCAGAATGGAGCACCCTTCACGCACAAAATCAATCTTGCTGCTGCCCACAGGTACAGAAATTAACAGGAACATGGTAGCATGTAGCAAAGCAGCACACAAACAGCCTGCAGCACAAAACCAAGACACCTGCATATAGAGTATATGCTGCACATACTGTGGGAGCTGTCAGCATGAGCTTTCTACCTGTATCTTTGCTCATTGCTCAACCCTAATTATACAGCCATATGTTTGGCATGTGAGGCGAATAATCTTATTGTTATTAGGGGAGTACACAAACACACACATGCAGGCACGTGCAATGTGATCCAAACATGGGAACAGATGGACAAGCACACCCGCACATGCATGCCGGCATCCACACGCAAACAATACCCATCCACACCCTGGCACATTAATGCACTACTCTAGGAACACACACACACACACACACACACACACACACACACACACCCACAGACATATACAACCCACTCTCTTGCCTCTAAGCAGTCTAGTCCAGTTACTACAAAGCCCACCAAGAGCTCTTTGCAGATCAAATAATCATGCCTTCCATCTGTTTCCATTTCTCTACATTAGCTTTGTGAAGGCGCCCTACAGACCCCGTTAAGAAGCACTGCAGCCATGGGTAAAATAATGATTCCTCTCTCAACCCCCTACTCCTCATTATCTCCATCCAAAGCCAATTCAATGACAGGGAGTAGATATGGAGGCCAAATGCATGTATGGTCCTTATACTGCTCTGTAATGCCATCTCTCTGTGATGCTGTACACGCAGTGCAAAGTGATGCATTTTTGTAGCATATTAATATTTATTCTGATGCTGTTATGGTACAAAATATTGAACAGATCATAGTACAAGTTATGTTAAAATATGTTGCTCTGAATCCTTTTGATCCAACCTTCGCAGTGTGACTGTGTTTCCCTTCCTGTCCCTTTTGTTTTCTAATCTGGACTAAGCACCTTGTCTATACTCTATTAATTTGATCGAGCAGGTCAGGCTCACACTCAGAAATGACATGTCCAATAAATATGAGGGACTGGAGAGAAATAATACACAAACTGTGGGATGAAAGTGAATTAGTGAAATTCATATCACACACTTCCTTATAACAATGAGGGTGAGGGGGAGGCTGATATTCAGCCTGTAAGAGTATTTGCCATCTTGCCATTGAGCTTTGGATGGGAAGGGTGGGCATGGGGATGGGGGGGTTGGTCCCTGTTATGCAAGATGGAAATGAGTTTGCCACGCTTTGCTGTAGCCAAGCTATTTTGGAACAGCTCACATCAGAAAACGCTGGGCCGAGCAGGAAAATTAGGTCACTTACATGAGCAGGGCAGCGCCTTCTTTCGGGAGGCGAGCGGCAGTGAGGGTTGAGACTAAAGAACTGAAACGTGTAGCGCTATTTATTCAGGACAGGGGGTACACAGATTTGAGTAAAATGAACAAGACGGGGGGGAGCTTAACACAGGCGAGGCAGAGAGGCATTTTAACAAACCTGGCAATGACCTGAATACATTGCAGCGATGGAGGGGAGGCGAGAACCGGGCTCGGGGAGCGCGGCTTCAAATTTCTCCTGCATTTTGTAGAAGATCACACTACACACTGACTTTCTTGTCTGTACGCCGAGACCAGTGCTGACACTGAGGGTCTGATTTATTATGCGTGGGACTGTGGGGCACAATTGGTGAGGGGGGAATAAGAAATGATGGCATCCTCCTTGTTAACAGTAAATATGTGATCCATCCCCCTCATTAACCGCTGAACTGAGAGACAAGAAGTGAAGCCAAAACTTGCACCGACCCCCCGCTCCCCCTCCCACCTTCCCCTTCTCAGTTATATCTGAACTAATCATCTACTAGGACAGGGAAAATCCTGTTACAGAGACCAGGATAACAATGAAACAGGGATGCACTGCAGTCAGAGCCAGAGCTGAAGGATAGACAGGGTGAAAAGAGACATATAAAATCTTAGAGAGACAGACAGGTGGAGGAGAGTGTGTGTGTGTGTGTGTGTGTGATCTCAGACAGAAAGACACACACAGGCTAAGATGAAGGAAATGACAGAGGGAGGGAAGGAAGGACAGGCAGGGAGAGGGCACATGAGAAAGAGACAGAGCAACTAGAACTGTGTGTGTGTGTGTGTGTGTGTGTGTGTGTGTGTGTGTGTGTGTGTGTGTGTGTGTGTGTGTGTGTGTGTGTGTGTGTGTGTGTGTGTGTTGGCTGAAGTTAGGAGGAAGGCCCAGAGGTGCCTTGTCAGCGGTTTCAGGGGGCTGTCTGAGGAGACCTCCAGGTGGCAGGTGGATATGCCCCAATTTAAGGAGCGGCATCTCTGTCGACTTCTACACACTCTCACACTTACAAGCTCACACACACGCACTCACACAGATGTACAGGCAAACACACAAGACTTGAGGTCCTTCTCTTTATCACATTTTCCTGAATATTTAACACTTAATTCCCCACAGGGCTACTTCACTTAGCCAAAGCTCAGTGCACAGCAATTGTAGTTTATTGTTCCTGTTATAAATGTGTTATTAAATGTAATCAAAAGCTTTATTGATTGTTTCCAACATGCAATCATTATTTATGTAAATCAGACTGTCGAACAGGAAATCCAATCTTTTGCCTTAATGACTTCAAATTTCACTCTGCATCCTGTGAGTCCCTAAAAGTAGCAACAAAAACTGTTCTTATTTGTGACCACATGCTGAGATTGTATCCTCTCTCCTGTATGCAGTGGATTTACTGATAGCTGAGCTTTTCTGACAAAATGTCACGTTCCAAAAAACCTAGGCCTCAAAAACACAGTAATCGATTTGACTCACACGCACATGAGAGAGAGACAGAGAGAGAGAGAGACAGAGAGGGGGACAGATTATCTAAACTCAAATGGCCTTTCCAAATCAAAGTATCATTCTGACACCCCTTAAAAAAGGAACCAAATCAAAAATGAGCGTGACTGGATTGTTGTCTGACACAATCCTTTCTGCATCTGAGTTTGATTTTCAGAGCTAGACAAAGCACGCCATAAGCACTAGGTGGTCAAAACTGAATCCAAATCATTGTTCCCCAAACAAAAGCTGTATGTTCATGAAACAAAGCTATTGATCTGTGCCGTGTTTCCTGGGAGTTTGTGTGGAAGTGTGCACATGTGTGTGGAAGTGTGTCTGTGTGTGTTTGTGTCAATATTTATGCATCATTGTCTGTTTATGTTCCAAATGTTGCAAGCATTTGCCTCAACTTGCATGTTTGCATGCATGTGTACACACATGCCTGCATGTATTCACACATTTGGTATGGCATGTGTCTGTTTGTGAGTGTGTGCGCATGTGTGTGTGTGCATTGGAAGAGCCGTCAGTCCTAAAGAGGGGCTGTACTGCTGTCATGCAATGACACCTCTCATTTGCTCCTGTCCTGTGAAGTGGAGCTGAAGGCAGGGGTCAGGCCACCCTCACAGAGACGCTGCGACTCAGAGCACATCATGTCTGCCTGCCTGCCTCCCGACACTGTAGAATAGGCCTAACACACACACACACACACACACACACACACACACACACACACACACACACACACACACACACACACACACACACACACACACACTCATACATAAAACAATGACACACATCTACACACACACACGGACTCATCCTTGTCCTCCAAACACCAGCTGTTTTTTTTTTCTGTTTCTTTTTAAACATGCGTCAAATCCAATTATTGAGTACACACAAACCCCCCCCCCCCCCCAAAAAAAAAAAAAAAAAAATCAGCTGTTTCACTGTCTGTAACAATAACTACAGTACTTTGACTCCTGACTGGAACAATACAATACTCTTTAGTCAGTTCTGGGTTTATACAGGAACCATGATCATCTCTGAATTATTTGAGGAGATCTGTAACGTGCTCTCTGAAGGCGACTCTACGCTCCATAGTCATGTCTTCTACCCACACCTCCAGCCTCACCCCCATATGCCTTGTTCCTGTGGGCCGTCCATTCATTTCGATCGGTGTCACATGCCGTCATCAATTATCCATTAGACAGTGTAATATTTGCCCAATATTGCCGCCGTGTGACTGGGAGATTTTAGAGTGATCAAAACCGACAAATCTGATTTACAGAGCTAGCATAAATAAGGAGATTGTGCCCTCCCTGATTGCCCTGTTGAATAATGGATGCCTGTTTGGTAATCATTTTCCAATATCACACCACTTTCCTCCCAGACTGGTCTAGTAGAGTCCCCTTTTTCTTTTCTTTTTTGTCATTTTTTCTTTCTTTCCTTTGTTGTCTGTTTTTCTTTTGTTCCTCATCCTTTTCTCATAAATTGACTGATGGATACCTTGACTTGCAGGATTTAGTGAATAGCTGCAAGATTTCCATATCTGACCTTGATTAACATCTTTGTTTTCTTCACCTGAAGACTGTTCTGATTGGGATAACCTGATACCTGAGTGGTAGGAAAATACCACACGAGTCACTGGTTCGACCCCCGGCTGGCTGGACTGTTTGCTGCATCTCCCTTTCCTGCTCTTTATCCCTTTATTTAACTCTCCGTCTATCTTCATTACATCATCGAACAAAGACGTAAAACTGGCTAAAAAAATAAAATTCCATATTCAAAGTCCCATGTTTCACACTTGTCTAGTGTTTTATTTGAAGTGTTGATATACATAAGAAGATAAATTTGTGGTTTTAAGAACCAAAAACCATCTGAGTGTAGTTTTCCATCTCCTCTCTCAGGCCGAGCTCTAGAGCTCGAGGAACAGGTCAGTCGGCCAATCAGGAGAGATGCTCCTCTCTTCTGATCTTCATTGATTGAGCCAAGCAGATTTCAGGTAAATGCTGAGACAGACAAGGTTTAGGGTGGTGACTGCTTTGTTGTGACATCACAATGTCACATAAGTCCTGATGGCTGGTTTTAAGGCTGAGTCTTTAAATAGAGACTGTGTGCATTTCTCTGTGGACTGACACCTTTGATACGTTTTTTGTTTAGAGAGAGAAAGTGTCAACAGGTGTGAATGTTGCAGCTCATTTAATAAGTAAATTAAATGAAGCGAGTCAAACTTGAAGATAAAAGTTTGTGATGTCGGTCTGAAGATCACTGAGCTACAGGTCAACTTTCAGCTACAGCTTGATGAATGGAAGCTTTACTCTGATGATGTGTGTGTAGGCAGAGGACCGGGGTAGATATAGAGAACATTACCAAACAGAAGGTTTAGCAGGGGGCACAAAAGATTTAATTGCCTGTTTGTGCCCCCTCCCCTCTCTATTGCTGTTTGCATACACAACCTTCAGTTCAGATTAAATGCAGAACTAAAACTAATTGTAATCACATGACAACACAGGCAGTCTCAAGGTCAGTGCTTTGATGATATCGTAGTAGCGCTCTAAGCAGCTGGTCCTGCGCTCCTTGTAATATTCTTCAAGGCACAGTTGTGCCTCTAATGGGAAAGGCCAAACCAGGTTATGAAAATCCTTATTTACAGCTAGCTGCCTGGCTGTGTGAAGTAGGTCACAGCAGCTCCTGAAATGGAACGAACCTCGTTCACACCATTTAATACTTTTCCTTTGAATGCTTGCTGCCTTACAATGGCACCAGAGGGAAAGACACAAACACACCGGTTTCACTCCTCCTTAGCAAAAGCGTCTTGACTCGACTGTTAAAAATGTGTCTGCACCCTGTGGGAAAGTCCAGCTTTTACACAACAAGACGACAAAAACAGGAAACAACACCAACTCTGGAACCTGTAAATATCAACAGGCCAGTGGTTGAGCTATTAATACTATAGGATGATTCCAGCAGTTGTATTCCCATAATAGTTGACCAGCACATCCTCTACATGCAATAATCTCAAATGTCTTCACTATGAAAAAAATGCAGAGTGACACAGCCCAGATTTAGTCAGGATGCAGCTTCACACCACATGATCTCAGTGGCCTCACAGGTCGGGAAAGCTAATCATAGATGCTCTAATCTAGTCTGGCACACATCATCTCACACTCTGCAATCTGCAGCTTATATGTGCGACAGTGCCGGATGGGTGTGGGGTCTGGTGTTTAGGTGAGCGTTGTCCCCTGAGGTGATGGATGCCTGTGGGAGGCTGTTATGCCACAAGGTGAAAATGTCCATTAATCAGCCCTACTTCCTCCACTGCCGTGGCTTTCCCATTACCAGCGCACTTCAAGTAGCCTGATTGGTTTTTAATTGGCCTGCCCGCCAGGAGATAGATCATGTTTTCCCTGAGGAAAGGCACAGAGGTGTGTGTGTGTGTGTGCATGTGTGTGTGTGTGTGTGTGTGTGTGTGTGTGTGTGTGTGTGTGTGTGTGCATGTGTGCGTGTGTGTGTGTGTGTGTGTGTGTGTGTGTGTGTGTGTGTGTGTGAGAGTAAGGTGGGGGGCACCTGAGCTATCTCTGGAGGGATACCCACATCGTATTTCTCTCTATTATCTCTCTTCTCTCTTTATTTTACATGAAGGACAAACAAGCCGATCTAGGCAGGAACCTGTCACATGCAGTATTATTACCTTTGCCAGTAACAAGTAGGTGCAACCTTTCTTTTTTAATTCCACTAGTGACATGACAGCTACTAATTATGCAAGTAATTACACAAGTGCATCTCTTTACATATGAGATTGACATTGGCATAACAAAAAATTCATAATACTTTCATATTACAACTATTTCTTTAAAGTAAAATAGTAGAAAAGGCAGCTCTATCTGCTTGGAAAAATTTTCACTGACATACAAAAAACAGGTGAGACATTCTCTACATTAAAGTACGTTAAATGTATTAACCTTTAAACTGAATAATATATGTTGTTGCTGACAAGTTTCACCTTGTCCCTGATAAGACTGTAGTATTTTAGTAATTAAACACAGCAGTACTAAAACATTACAGTTATGTTTTCCAGTGACTGCTGCAACTCATGAATTTGGGTCTGAGTGATGAATGTGCCATAATTAATAGCCTGTAGCAGCAAGCGTGGCAAGGAATGCATGTGTGAAGGACACGAGAGCAGCTACATCTTACACTGAGTAGACGTCAGTATTGACATTGTGTCTGCTCAAATAGATCAATCCCCTCTCCACCCTAGCCTGACCAATCGCATCGATTCCCCGTAGTATCTTCCCAGAGGTCCGCGAGGACGTGCGTTCATGGTGCAACCACAGAGCGACCCCTCTGGCCTTCAGCCCTTCATAGTAGAGAAAAAATAAAAATTTCATTTGTGACAAAATGTTGAAAATTTTTCCCAGATGCTGCCTCAATCGATTTGTGCCTTGCTATGATTCATCATGAGGAGAAACAGCAGACAACCCTCAACGGGGTCGGCAGATATATTGCAAGCCAGCACTTCTGTGGGTGCACCACAGTCTGACGTCAAGGGCAAGCTGTCTTAGATGGCCGGCCTGTGAGCCTGGCTTAGCCTTCACTGCAGGGAGAGAGGGAGGTCGGCTCTGTGTTGAGGAGGTCGCACAGTCCACAGCTGTATCCAGTACAGCAGAGTTTCTGTGACTGACCGGGTCAGGGTCCAAGTGTGAACAGGGATGTAATTCCAGGTTAAATCATCCTCATCAGTTTATAAGAGGAATATAATTTATCATTTTACAAACCTCCTTCTTTATTTTATTTTATGTATTAGGAGCTTCACAGGGAGGATGTATGAGGCTCACGCTGTTCTCTCTGTGCAGGCATCAACCAATGGGCAGGAGTTACTAATGCAGCAACAAGGATGTGATCCCTCACTGGCTTCCCACCAAATTCTCTTGGAATCCAAGAGTAAAATTAAAATGACATTTTTTAATCATTTTTTTTTTTAAAGATGGATTGCCTCTGAATTTAAATTAAATATGCACATATATTTAAAACTAATATTCAAATATGTTTTAGGACATATTTTTTGCATATTTCCATATGTGAAGGCTCTTTTAAACTGACCACTACTATAGCTTACACAGTCTGGCATGAATGCAGAGTCATGCTATGGAAATATATGGCTCAAACATGCCAAGTGTAGAATGGGGTAGTGAACTCCAGCCGCTGAACATGGAGGCTAATATTAGCGCGTGGCTGCCCCCCATTTCCCTCCTCCATGCCCCCAACCCACCGGTTACCAGTTGCATGGAGGGGATTCCCAAGAGGCATTTTGCCATTTATCCATTAGGCTGCTGAGGAGTAAGGAACATAGAGTAAAATAACTCCACCCTCCACATGCACGTTTTCTTTTGTCACATTATATTACTATTCAGACACACATGAATTCTGAACAATAACAAGATATAGAACAATGTCCAGTTGTACGAGCTGCCACACATTACAGTACCAAGTACAGTGCTTCAGTACATTTCTGATGACCTCAGTCCATATTCAGCAATCCCATTAACACCCAATTTCCTCTACCCTCCAGCTCTGATGAGACTGTTGTGATTATGAGGGGCTGGGTTCTTCTACTTTCATACCAGAGGGAGAGAGGCAAAAAGAAAGAGATGGCAAGAGTGTGAGAGAGAGAGCGAGACGATCGCAGGGAGGGAGGGAGGGGGTTCCCGCAATGTTGGTCTCAGTAAGACCTGGGTAGCGTGCTTTCCCTCTATAATTTAATCACATTCGGCTGTCTCCCTGTCCTCGGCTCGCTCAGCAAAGCACATCAGGCACCGTGGTGGCACAAACACACACACAGTCACACACACACACAGTCTAGGCACACCAACACAAGTCTCCCTCTAACAAGCAAGACATTTCCTTCCTCTCCCAGCTAAAGGAACATCCCAAAGAACATGGCTTCACCTCCTGCTAAGCAGCTTGTCCCGGCCACCTCAATAAAATGACACAAGGATACAGGCTACACTGAAGGAAACTATCCTAAACATAACAGCTTGCTATTCTTACTACTACTCCTCTCTAACAATGGCTATACAATAAAATCAGACTGAATCTATAGCTTAAGAGCCACCGATACTAAATTGGACTTTTACTGCACCTATATACTGTGGGTTGGTTTCTTGCCAGTAAAAATCTTGGCATGGGGAGCGTGCCGTTACAATCCCTCACAGTCATCCCCAGATGTCTCCAAATATTGTCTCCATCATTTGTTGACATGAGAAACACTCTCAGTCTGACACATTTTGGGCAAGGGAGACATAAGTAGCTCACTTTGTATCAGAGCTTTGTTTGTCTTGACAGAATGAAACATGTTGCAGTGCATCTGCCTTCTGCTGTGTGTGTACAGTGTATGCCACCCACAGGAGCGCGCACACACACACACACACACACACACACAGAGGCACACACAACAACATCTGCATTGTCTTTTGTTACAAACCAGAGAAATACAGCGTGTAGGATGAAATACTGACCGGAGCGACTTGTGCGCATGTGTGCATGATTGTTTATATGCACCCAACTCGGGCAAAGACTTAACTGGATTTGAAACTCTTCCAACTTCAAATTCTCTCCTGTCCCTCCACCAATCTCTTCCCTGCCTCCACTTCCACCACCTCTAAATTGTATTTGTGGCAGCGCCTGTGCCCTCACACAACGAGACACTGGTTTGAGCTACGGTGCAAAATGAAAAAAAAAAAAAAAATTCATTAATTTTTTTTAATTTTTGATAAATAACAGCATCAACATGGTCACACAACTAAACAAATGTATAGTGTTAAGAGGAACTGTCAACACAGAAGTTTGCAGTGCAGCTTTTTATACGAGGAGCTGAGAACTTGCTGAGGAAACTTTTAAATGGGTTCTCCTGTTATGAATGAACGCAGCTCTGTGAAATAAATATGATATAAATAAACATCTATAATGTTTGGCAGTTTAAAACACACATAATGTTATGGTCACGGCTGTGCAACACAACTACAACGACCAGCTTTTACTTTTCCTCACTGCACCTGCACGGCAAGAGCAAACAACTACACCTGTCTGAACAACAGCACCCTGGAGCAAATTGACACAAAGATTAAAGCTGCCATTTTTACCACTTAAGTCAAATATTATCTTTGCAGAAGAGCAGATGCGGGCTACCTTCAGTCACTGGAGAAGCTGAGACATAAGAAGTCATGAACAGGTAGAAGTTACCTACCAACTGCAGTCTTCTCTGTAAACTTTTCCTCCTGCTCTCCACAACGCGCTTCCTGTCCTTTTTTTCCCCCACCAAGTCTTTTCCTTTACTTCTCCTCCTCACTCTCTCCCAGCTCACTGCAAAGTTCTGCTCTCCTCTTGCATGCAAATCATTTTTTACGACTTGCGAGATGACTGGGAATGAAGGGAAGGAGGGAGAGCGGAGGGAGAAAGGATGACAAGAGGGGTGGAGGAGTGGAGATAATGGCTAGAAGGCGGGCGACCAATGGGCCCGAAGCCTAATGGAAAAAGAGAATCAGGACACGCCAATGAGGCACAGCCTGGAGAGCGAGAGAGAGAGAGAGAGAGAGAGAGAGCGACGGAGAGAGAGCAGAGGAAACGGGCGAGAGGAGCAGGGATGGCGAGAGCGCAGTCGGGAGGAGACGGTGTAACGCAGACCGAGAAAGACACTGAGGGAGAGGGAAGGCACACAGACAGAGCACAGAGAAAGAGAGCGAGAGGGGAAGAGAGAGAGAGAGAGAGAGAGAGAGGAGCATACAGCGGATGTGCACAGTAGGAGGAGAGAGGCGAGCATCCCGAGCGAGATGGAGAGACTGCACATCAGAGAGGGAAGAGAGAGAAGCTCAAAGAAATAGAGAGAAAAAAAGGGAAACGCAGAAAGAGGAAGGATGAAAGGGAAAGAGGGAAGGAAAGCTGACTTACCCGGGTGCTGCTAGTAGCATCCTTCACACGCTGCCTTGCAGACTCCACACACACGCACGCACACACACATACACATGCACCCACCCCGGCGATAGAGGCGCACGCCGCGCTGCTGCTAAGCCTAACCAATAGCAAAAACAACAAAAGAGAGGACTGCCACAGCCGACTGGTATACCCTACAGCTGTGTGTGTGTGTGTGTGTGTGTGTGTGTGTGTGTGTGTGTATGTGTGTGTGTGTGTGTGTGTCTGTCTGTGTTAGGGAGAGAGAGTGGGAGTGTGCATGAGCATGTGTATGTGCTGGGAAGAGAGAGGGAGAGAGAGGATTGCAGGAAGCTGAATTGCCCTCTCTCCTGTCTCAGTCCCACAGGCTGAACTGCTTTCCTCTCTCTATCTGTGTATCTCCCCCTCTGTACACTGTGCATGTATGTCCTCCAACACTCAATATGTTCTCTCTCTCTCTCTCTCTCTCTCTCTCTCCCTCTCTCTGCCTGCTAATGTGCCCTCCCTTCCCCTTATACATTTATTCAGGGCTGCAGACTGTCTGCTCCCAGAGTCGCTTCTTCCCACGGCCTGGGTGGAGATGGAGCGAGGGAGTGAAAGGGAGATGGAGAATGGAGGAGGGGTGGGTGGTGGGTGGGTATTGAGCCATGTGGAACATGTGCAGTGCATTTATTTCAAATGGGAGAGACACAAATTTGTGCCTTTAAAGAGGCAGAATGAGCTGCACTCGTGGTTCAGTGCACAGTGTTTGGCCTGAGATCATTCAGGGAGCTGTGACAGATACAGGATGCAAACTTAAAGGAAGTCTCTGGCTGATCGCTGGCTTGCTGTTAATTAACGCTTTTCTTGCTCCCCCCAACCCCCCAACCCCTCCACCCACATTTCCAGGCTTCTGGCTGGCTGGGCTCCAGCATTAAGAGTGCAGAAGATGAATGAGTATTGAAACAGGCTGGTTGTAGCCATGTGTTCAGTGATGAGCACTGCTCCTAAACAGGAGCCTATATTTACTATATAATCATGCTCAAACCAAAAGAAGGTGACATTCATGTGCACTCTTGTGTGAATGAAAATGGGAATACTAACATGATGATTTCCATATTTACCCAGATATGCAAACAAGGAGAATGTTAATTTGATCCCTGAGACATCATCATAATTAGATTATAAATTAGGTTCATTTCTTACCGGACAAGAGGTGCTAATTCATTTATTTTCCACCAGTGGGGGAGACTCAGCTCAAAATGTGGCGGCCACCCTATAGGCAGAACAGACCGTTCATATGACAGAGACAAACAATAATATATTCAAATCAATTCATGTTTACACATAAATATTCAGAATAACATTCAAAGACATGGGCCTATGTTGTGCTCCTCCAACCCAGTAAACATGTATATGAGCCACATTGTTTTGATCTTTCCCATATCAGTAAACAAATCAAATTCCATACAGCAGGATTTTACAGAACCATCAAGCAGCGCTCTCTCCAACAATGCTGCCAGGCAATTGTGGAAGGCATGATAAGTACTCTGGTGGGTTGGGACACGCATGCCCTCGGGGCGTTCAATATTAGCAATCTCAAACTCTTATTTGGCTATGTTAATGCCAGTCAAGCACAATTAATTTACCACACGTTCTTAAACAAATAAACAAAGAGGAATCCTCACACATTTGGAAGAGCAGCCAGAAATCAGCATTTAAGCAGTTATTATTTGGTACTTTATTTATATATTTCTATATATATATATATATATATATTAAGTATCATATACATCTGTGTAGTGCTGACTGTTGAAACCTGGGTGTCTTAAAGCAGTGGGTTCCCCCAGTTGAAAAGTGATTACAATGTAAATCGGTCTGTGGATAAATTGCCTTTGGGAAAAAACAAAAACAAAAGATAAAAAAAAAGCTCTACAGTTTAGACCATTTGGGAATTGCGGGACTGTTATGTGCCCTAATGTGTTTGAATATAGCTAACTGTCTTATTCATTTAAATACACTGTCTGGTGTTTGCCTTTTAACTGGTATTGTTTACTTGGGGAACACACGGACTACATGCTTTACATGCAATGTTCATTTTCTTTGAATTTTGTCATTTTTATGAATATGAGCTTTCATTATCTACATTCTGCAGCATCCAGCCAAAAATGTATAACCCACTCGCACAATGGACATTTAGAAACCTAAGTGTGAACAACATCATTCATGACAGATGTTCCATATGTGTGTGCTCATGCCAGGGCCCTGCTATTTCACACAGCATAGCATATGAAAGGCACAGGTAGAACAATGGCTCCACTCCATAGGTTGTCCCAGTCAGTTATGCTGGTGAACCGGTTTGAGACCAGATCACCTAAGTGAAATGCAGTTGTAATGTTAACAACTACAGGTGTGTTTTTCCTGCTATGACAAGCCAAAATGTATGCTGTTGGCTCGCTGATACTTAATTCATGTTATTACCTTTGTGCTTTTACTTTAACAGCAATGAATCAAAAAAGGTCTATTTGAAAATCAGTTGTTAATGATGCAAGAAGATATATCAGACTTAGGTACATTAGTACTAAGTTAGTAGTATAATAAAATAAAACACATAGAAAAACCTTTTTTTTGTCATATTAACATGAAACAAAAGCTTTAAAGAGTAGTTGACTATTGAAACTGGTTGAAATCTTTGCAGCTCAGAATCACTCAATCAATCAAGTCACCAGGGCCGACTACAGCTCAATATTTAAAGTGACTTTAGCACAAACAGGGCAGCTAATGAAATGTCAGACCAATCAAACTGAATTATTCCTTCCTTACTTTTTTTCTAGTTTTTGATAACGCACCCTAAACTGAATTATACACCAGTATATGCAACTGATTAGTGGCAGGTGACTGGCCATGGATAGATCCAATTACTAGCAACCTACTAGTATTAGCAACAACTGATGTGAGGGTCCAGGAGCCCCAGCAGGACAAGAGGGGAGGCAGCTGAGCTCAGGGGTGGACAGTTCATGGTGCTGAAATACTCACAGACCAACAGGCCGACAGAGAAAACTGCCGATGCTTCGCCTCTGGGAGAGAGTACAGTGGCCTCTATGGACAACACACATATAAAACATTAACAATACAATCAAAAATACATATAATATTCTATAATATAATACAACATAATTTATCATACTCTATGTTGTGAAATAAATTAAAGCCTAATTCTCTTTGGAAGACATAATTTGGTCTCAGATTAAATATATTTTGCTGGCAGTTTGTCTAAAGGTAAAGCTGAATACATAATAAATGTTTCAATTATTGGACAGTTCAGCAACAGCATTGTGGATGTCATATGAACACACTAACACCTCATTTCAATAAAAATAAATATATATAAATGAAAAGTGGCTTTGAGGTCTATGTTAAATTTCACTTTATATTTACAGGCTGGATAACTTCTATGCTTTATACTCTGTCATTTGGATGTGCTTAAAATAAGTCTGTGTGTACTGTTGCTGTTTATCCAAACCCAGCCCATCACTCTCCCTCGTGTGCCGGAGCACTTGGTGGTGTAGCAGCTCTCTTGTTGTGTGTCTTTTCCCTTTTTGCATGTTTTCATATATGTTGCATTTCTTTATTTGTCACACATTTCCCTTAATGTTTGTGTTATCATGCTTGTATGTATTTGGGTTTTTGTTGCATTTCTGTATTTGGAGCAATTTTCCCTTATGTATTGTGATTTCATTGTATGTGTCTTAAAAGGCCACTGCACTTAGTTTTAGTAGGAAAAAAAAAAAAAATATATATATATATATATATATATATATATATTTGAAATATCTGAAATATGTGCACATATGTGAGACTGAGGAACAGAATAAAAAGGCATTTTTAAACATGTAATATGGGGAAAATGTCAATCAAAAAAAAAAAAAGATGGTTAAAAGAATATCTCAGACTGAGTCATTATGTTCTGCTTGTTTCAGAAAAATAAAACACTGAATGTGCCTGAATAAGCTTGGTGTTTTTTTGTGCATGTTGAAAATTGGGCCATCAAATCAAAGAGACTTACTGAGAACCAAAATTACCACCAAAACACCTAAATTAGTCCAATCAATGAAGAGTCGGCCGTCCACACTGGAATGGCATGAAAACAGGAATCAGGTAATCAAACACAGGCCGACAGTACAGTGTGAGGTTAGTCAGTCACTACACCTAGAGGCTGTTTTATTGAAGCTTCAGCCAAGAAAGCCCACTGCTGACCATTACTCATACAAATACGTACAGTATATCTAACTGCAAACCACACTGTGTTTTCTCCTTAATGAGGTGGATATTCTCAAACATTTAGGAAACCACTTCCATCCATGCTGAGATGTCCAAAAACAACAACAATAAAATATCTATAGTTTTCTGTAGATTTACCCTTCGTATATGAGTGAAGGAAGCTTAGCCTGTTCCTAGCAAAATGAGCAGCTGTTTAATTTCACAAATATCTTCAGTCAGTAGACATGTACTGTGTATTGTCATGAGTTAGGCTCTTCTACACTTCTTGTGATATTAAATAGACAGGACTCCATATGACAACATTTTGTTAAAAGTATCTTGACTCTGGGACTCGTATCAGCATCTGACAGACCATCCAGTGACAAGTTCAAGTTGTTGAATAAAGGTGATCCATTACAGCTGGTATTTGCGAGCGCATATTTGCCAGTCAGAAAAGTAAGTTATCAGTTGGTAGTGACATTCAAAGTGTCAACAACAAGTGCACTCGCCATGACATTTCCTATAACCTCTGGGTCATCAGCAGTGGCTCTTAAATCCACAGGAGATGCTGACCATTTATCCCCAGGTTCCCATAGAAACTTTGGGCTCTGAATCCATCTTTTGTTGAGCAGATTCCGGCTTTCAATCTTCTTGAAGTGTCATCAGCAGGGTTTTGTAATGTGGAAATGTATTTCCACTGTGACACATCTGAGCTATCTCATAGTGGACACCATGTTTGCAACAAAGGTTTGGAACATTTTGTCCTAATTTTAATGTACTTTAGAACTGATGTGCTATCAGTCCAAGAGCTGGATTGCTTCACTGGGAGATGTAGCTCAGACTGAAGCATTCAGTCAACTCAAGTCAGGGCTTTCCACAATTTCAAACTTCTTCTTTTCCCCTCTTGACATCTCTTCTTAGTATTTAGAGGTTTTCTCACCAAGAGTGTTATACTTAATGGTTAGCAATTCCCCTAACCTGTCCACCATAGTCCTGCTTGTCATTGTTTTCTTGTAATGAACTATCAATTGCCCATCCAAGTATGGTTCTGACATATGGTCCATCTCCATGACTGTTAATCACCTCCTATGGTTCCATCAATGTGAAGGCATTGTTGCCGATGAACAAGTCAACATCACTTTTACTGTGAGGAATCTGAAACCTTTTAGATCTGTTAGGCCACTTTGCCAACTTGTCATTATTGATAATGCCGTCTATGGACACCACCATCTCTTTCTGAGTAAAGACATCAGGAAGCTCGTAAAAGTGTTTACCAGAAAGTCCAGACCATTAATAACGCAGCTGTGCGTTGCCTTGGTGCGTAGATCAATTTTAGCTCTTTGCCCAGCACATGGGTAAGATGCTGTTGCTGTTGCCACCCCCTGTATGACCACAAGTTGAGGAAGTTGTTCAACTTTCGCATATTGTCTTTGGCAGCTCTGTGTCCCTGTGAATAACGCTTTCCTTTTCCCAATATGGAAATGGTGGGAGGTGCTTGGTTGCATTGCCTGCAAGAAATGCACCTGTTGCAGTTCTTCTTCTCAAGCAACTGAAGTTAAGACCTTTTGTCCTTTAGAAACTTGATATTTTCCCTGTGTGCTTTTCTACCAGCTGTGGACACTACTCCAATGTATGACTACATGCACAATACTGACAGGAAATAGAATTTGCCTTTGTATTAGAGAACTTATTTTTGAATCATATAATTCTTGCAAACATCCAATATAAATCCATGAGGTGCAAAACTGTTTCTTTTGAACTGCACTTCCTTTGATTCCTCCTTTACCAGAGTGTCCTGTATGGAACCAAAGTTCTGACCTGATGCTCAATGAATTTGACAGTATCAGTAACATAGGCTCTTTGTTTGGGTTTGTCCAAAATTTCACTCTTTTTCTCTCCATTTTTCTTGGAGTTTATATGAAATCTTCTGAATCAGTTCCGGTGGTTCAGCTCTTCCAAGTATTGAAGTTCCTCCACAGCAGTGTCACAATCAACTAAGTAAAATGCATGTGTTAGGAGTCCTGTAATGTCCTCAGATTTGACACCTGGAAATTCAAGGTCTTTTTTATATAGGCTACTGTTACCATTAATAATTTTAACAGTGTAACCTTTCTCTGAAGTCTTACGAAGGCATCTGTATACAATATCCCTTGTTTGGCCCCTGGAAAACTTACTTAGTTTACAGTAAGTTTTTTATTTCCACACTGTCCTCAAATGCCTTTATGGATGGTTTAAACTGCACTATTGAAAACTGAGATTTGCATTTGAAAGGTTTGCATTTGAAGAAGGTGTGTTGTCATCTCATTTTGTTGCTGCAGCAGACTGTAGAGGTCCCCTGATGTTTGATTAAGGCCTTCAGGAGGCAGAGAGGTTTGAATGACTTCTGGCTCCATTTCTTTTCTAGAGGATCTAAAATGAACCTTTAAGATATTTTTGTCAATTTTAAAATGCGATTTGGCATCATCCTGCTTTCTATTTTGAGACGCATCCTTGAAGCTGTGGGGATCAGATGCAACTGCTTGTTGCTTGCACCGATGACCGAGTATTGCTGTCTACTGACTGGAGGAGTAAAGGCCATGGACTCCTTGTGCGGAGGCTCATGTTTTTTTTTTTTGTTTTTTTTACCTTGTGATTTGAGAGACTTGGACTTGCCTTTAAGTTTTGCCTTGCTCTTTAAATAAGATATCCATCAGATTGTCCATTTGAAACAATGATACTGTCACGGCTCTGGAGTAATGCCAACCTGGCAGTAAAGTAGAGCCATTTCAGTCATACTCAAGCTGTTCCTTTTTCCTCCATACAAACTCTGCCTGTTCCTCCAAATCCTGCTTCTCCTTTAAAGCAGCAGCATGAGCCACGAGCACAGCTATGTCCACATCTGCTTGAATGTGTTCAGATGATGTATAACATTTGCCACTTTTATGACTCAGCTGTTTTCTGGAGGTGTTTGACTGAAGATTTGAAAGACTGTCATGAGGTTCAACAATGACATCCTCCTCTTTATCATTGATACCATCAGCAGCAGCAGAGCAACTGTCAGTTTTGCACAAGCATTTACCCACATTAGTGACAAAGTCATGGACATTTAACATTTTTGCTTTGAAGCAAATGTCATGTTTTGTTGCTTGAGCTGTAGGTAACACCAACGGAGTCACATCTGTTAGTTTTGCTTCATCACACAAACTTATCGAATGTACATTTCAGCTCATTTCCATAGTCTTTATGTCCCACCCAGTCATTGATAGTCTTTTTAGCTCAGTTTGTTTCACTTTGTCTCTTTTTTCTAACAACACTTTGTGTATCTGTTTATGTTTCTGTCGCACCATCTTCAGTCTCTGGTTCATTTCCAAAAAGCTTCTCATCAATGAGACTGTCAATACATTTGGTGGCGTTTCCTCCCAGAATTGTTCATATAGCAAACTATGGATTTATCATTTCACACGACCAGGAAGAGAGGTCATTATTTAAATAACTCTTTTCGCTCACTGTGTGAAATACCCATGAAGAGAAGTTAAACTATCAGAATAAAGAGTACTTTATTGTTCACAGGTAACATTTAGATAACACTTGAACACAGTCTTCTCACTGTGTCCATGAACGCCTCACATCGCCCCAGAGGCTCCAATCACTTATCCCCAACGTGCCGCATGCAGGTGTGTAAACAGTGAAGCAGTGGATTTGTGCTTCTGTTAATATGTGCAGTGTCAGCGGCACTCATACCTCAAAACGGGGCCCGCGCAGGTGAGCTGAAGCCTGGTGTCCCGGGATCCCTCCAGTCGGTCAACTCCACGCCAGCTCCAGACAAGAGAGAGGAAGAGCAACACATTAGCCAACGGTGAGCCAGCGGTGAGCCAGCGGTGAGCCAGCGGTGAGCCAACGGTGAGCCAGCGGTGAGCCAGCGGTGAGCCAGCGGTGAGCCAGCGGTGAGCCAGCGGTGAGCCGGCGGTGAACCCCGTAGCAGCCCGATGAAGAAACCAGTCCCGACCCAATGGCCGCCATAATCATAACATCTGATTCAGACTCGTCCTCGGACAACATGAGTCGGTACCGAAGCTTTGTTTGAGGTTTGTATTTATTCCCCATATCCGAAACATGTAATGTCCGTTATATTAAAATACTTTGCAACCAGGTAAAAAAAACCCAAACAAACAAAAAAAAAAAAAAAAAAAAACGCCACAAAGTTTTCAGCAAACGATCAAAACAGCTGTTCTTCTCTTCTACTGTGTTTCTGAGCCAAAGCAGCCTGAGGCGGGAGTCATGCAGTCATAACATTAGATTACACAATACAGAAAAAATAAGGAAATAATAACAACAGTGATAATGACACTTAAGCCTCATTTCCTAATCCTGCCTGTATTATATAACCTACCATCCCCCCTGATTCCCCTGTAGTTTTAAACTCCAGTCCTGTCCAGCCTCATGTGCTGTGGTTCTTAATCTTTCCCTTTCTGAACTACATTTCCCACAATGCATTGTCACATCTTCTATAGCTTCCAAATTGCTACACCACCGACAAATATTTGTTTGCAATACTTGTGTTCACTGGGCTTTTAAGCAAAGACTGGATATAGAAGTGGACATTGACTCTAGGGCTAAATCACTTACTGCCCCCTCTATAGTCTACTATAAAGGGGGTAGTTTGCCGTTTTGCAGTGCTGCCCAAGCTACTCATAGTATCCCACAAAGCATCATTACAAGTAGTGTACAACCAATGGTCACTAACCAAGCAACATAGACCATCATGAACTGAGCTCACAGTGAAAATGACCTAAGTAGTGTCTGAGTGTTAATGATGAGCTCGCTATATAGTCTGTGGACAGTGAGAAGGGAGGAGTGAATGAGTGAGAGATTTTGAACACAACCCAGGCCTAGTTGCATTATATCTAATGACAATCAGGGGACAACTCCACTGGTTGTTAAAGAAGTCAGATTGTATTGAAGTCTATGGGAAAATGTCCCTACTTCTCCCTTGATTTATTAGCTCAGTAAATGTTTTCCTAATGAGTTTATGGTCTCAGTCTCTAGTTTCAAGTCCACAATACAACATGATGTTCATTTTTTAAATGATGGTTCCGTTTAGAGGAAAATAGACCAGAAAGCAGGGGATGCACGGTGGTGTGGCTGCAGTGTGATTGACAGACCGTAACCAAACACTGTACCACTTGCTTTTAAGTTATCTATAGAGAGTCTCTGCATTACATTACTCCGCCTAGTGCTCGGAGGAGTGCAGCACAAAACCAATATATAGCTCCTATAAAATCAGATCTACTGATGATCTCAAAATACAGATGCCATTAATGAAGAATTTAGACTATGTAAATCTTCTTGAATTCAGGCTCCAGTTAAGATAAAAGCAGACTGAAGGTTGATGACCTTAAAATCACATATTTTTCTGCAGAAGTCTCAGGTATGTTGAATGAACTGCTGTCTTAGGCTACAGCCTTAGATATGCAATGCACCCAGTGGATGCACCACAGTAGAACATATTTAGAAATATGCTCACACTAAACATCTCAAACAGATATGGGGAGTGTGCAGCAGTACCGTAAGTACAAATGCATTAATAAATCTAAAAGAACACGACAATTTCCTGTTTTGGGAGAGTGAGAATGAAGTGAACGAACAAATAGAGAGAAAAAGAGAAACCCATTGTTGCATCAGGGATGGAGGGAGCTGTTGCTGAGGTTAGAGGTTTTGATGTTGCAGAGTCAAAGCAAGCAAGAGCCAGGGAGCTGAAGGAGCAGTAGAGAGAGAATCAGTGTGTTCTGGGACTGGAGATGATAGTGTGGGAGAAGGTGAAGGCTTGTTGTTCAGTGGGAGCGAGGGAGAAGAGCAGGTGGGGCGAGGGGAAGGGAGAAGAGGAGGAAGAGGATACCTTAAGGGAGCAGAGAGAGATGTATAAGGGAGGAGAAGTTGCCTTGTTTGTGTATTGGGAGTAAGAGAGAGGAGGAATAACAAGCTGCAGCCTACATATGTACAGTATAGTGTGTGTCTGTATGTGTGTGTATGTGTGTGAGAGAGAGAGAGACTATGTGTTTGGAACAGGATGACAAATGTGCCAGACATAAAAGACCAGAGCACACACACACCCTTAGGAAGCCACTTTACCTGCACACACACATGGCACCACTTTTATACAGCAGGGGCTTCAGGGGGGGGGGGGAAACAACACACATACAGGTTGGTTTCACTATACTTGTGAGGACCCAGAATGACCAGATTCAGTTCTTTAAACATCACAGAGATGCCTGGCTACTCACATTCAGGACCGTATCACCCATTAAAGCTGCAGGAAACCAAACTGTATCTATTCTAAATGTACCAACGTGTGAAAAGGGTCAGACCACACAGAGAATTATCATCCTCTAAGGAGCTGTTAGTACGGTGGCCCTGGGGGCTTAATGCACTGCAACTTAAGAAAACACACATGAACAGACAAAAGAAACAGACTTCATCAATTTGACACGTACTACAAATAGTCACAACACAAATAAACACATAAAGACACTGCCCCAAGCACAGATGACAATGGGAGCGTTTCCAGGGGACAATAAAACATGATGCACCTGGCCATTGTTCAATGCTTTGTGAGTTTGAAGTTAAAAGTATTGAACAGCAAAGTGTGTGTGGATGAGCTATTACAACAATATAGTATTATATTATCATAGTTTTAATAATATTATTATAATACATCCATCCAAGTGCTGTGCTCTTTTTTGTGTCACCTGGAAACACTGTCGTCATTTGTGCTACTTGCAGCATGATTCTGAATTTGGTTGCCTTGTTCGTGTTGTGTTTTGTCTTTTTGTTTTGTAAAGTTGTAGTTCATCTCTCAAGGCCACTGTATTTTAGTTTCTTTTAGTTACAGTAAATATTTTCCCACATCACTTTTGAGAAATGCTTGCACAGCAGAGTCAGTGATGGCAGGTAAAGAGTCTTCACTTGAATGTCAAACCTAACCAGGTTGGCAACAGTAGAGAGAATCATAGGGAATCAGGCAGAGAGGCAAACTAAGGTTTAGCGATAACCACAAAGCCAACCTGATAACCAGTGAGTGGAAAGAGGGAGGCTGACCGTGTATACACAGGTGTGCACAGGGGCGGAGCGGCCAGCAGGCGCTAAACCGTAAACGTGGCTGAGGCCGAAATGACATGACAGTCAGTGACAGTGAAACTAGAGAGCTGACAGAAACTGATCACATCCCCACAAAATCCACTCACCTCCACCAGGGAGGTCCTGGTTCTACCTGTGTCTGTCTGTTTGTTTGTTTGTTTCATTGTTTGTCGCCAGGACACACATGAAGGACTGAACCAAAGTTGGTGAAGGAATGAGGCAAGAGCAGGGGGAAGAAACCATTCAATTTTGATGTGGATCCGGCTCAAAGGGCGGATCCAGGAATTTTTGAGTCTTTTCTTAACATTGTGAGATAGGACAGATTTCAACACTTTCGCCTTCTAAGGAAATAATGGTTGGGTCAAAATCTGACACATCTAACATTGTTTGGCCTTGGTGGAGGTATGCTCTTTACTGAGGGCTACTCGCTGAGCATCTTCCCTTTTTGCTTTACAGTTAAACAAAAGAGAACTGGGGCATAATGACAATTGACCCTGAGGTCATGGCCTTGGTATTTGTTGTCTGGAAATTTGTGGACATTAGCAATATTGAGTGAGTTCTAATTCACAATTAAAAATCAAGTATCTATACAATGCAAATTCATGATGTTTCCTCCATCCTTAGTGTTCTGTGTGTAAATTAGGGTCTGTCTGTGTGTGTTTGTGTCTGTGTTTGTGTGTGAGAGTGAGTGGAGGGGGGAGATTTTTCTCTTTTCTTTTTTGTTTTTTGATTTTTAGTTTAGTTTTTTTCTGTAATGTTACACTGTTGTTTGAAAAGTGCTCCACAAGTAAAGACTGATTGATTGATTTACCTCTTTCTCTCTCTTTCTCCGTGCATTTATATCAATCAGTTACTGCATGCTGTTAAGTCTGTATTCTCTCTCCTGTCGCCTTCTCCTCTCCCTCTCTCTGTCCTCATTCTGAAGGTATCTCTGACTCTGGAGCTGCAGGATCCAGTCCTCTCCCCCTTCCTCAGTCTGGTCCTGTTGGAGGTCTGGAGAGTTTTTCCTTTCCACTGTTGCAAAGTGCTGCTCATTGTGGGAACTGTTGGGCTTTTAAATCACTGATAATTACCCATGAGGGG
Source organism: Rachycentron canadum (assembly GCA_038496675.1). Classification (NCBI taxonomy): domain Eukaryota; kingdom Metazoa; phylum Chordata; class Actinopteri; order Carangiformes; family Rachycentridae; genus Rachycentron; species Rachycentron canadum. Next base: position 20,026,540 of record CM076661.1, read on the forward strand.
TGGAGGGAGAGGTTCACATTGACAGAGACTCCCGACCTCACCTTCCTAAAATCCTGGCTATGACCCTGTAAAATTAAAACAACGACAACAGAAACAACAACAGCCAACTTGCTGGTGAAGGCAGGAGCATCTAGCAGCTAATGAGCCAGGTATTTTTCTCAGGACTTGGTGGAGAGATAACAGAGGAGTGGACATTAGATTTGTGGACATTCATCAGGTGGAAACAAACACCCTAGGTGAATGCTAATGTTGCATTTTTGTTTGTTGCAGCTTCATAAGATGATCATATGTCAGGCGTCCATCTGAGTTTGACTCATGCTTCTCTAAAGATGGATGTATATTGTGGTGTCTGGGGCACAGGAATCAGACGTTTGGTGGTTCCCAGATCCCCAGATCCTTCAGTGCCTGTGTATGAATGTGGCTTACATTGTGGAGTGCTTTGAGCGGACAATAAGACTAGAAATGGTCTATATAAACAGTTCATTGAACGTGTTTCTGCAAAGTTATGCAGAGCACGGTGTTACAGATAACCATACCTCCCAATGACTTGTGCTGACATATCATCAACCAAGTTGACTATTCTGTTCAATTCCGCTCTGGAAGCAAAATGAAAAGCAGACATAAAGACATCTGTCTCATAAAGATATTAGACACGTGTACAAGCCCAGAGAAGCATAATTCCAGTTTAAGTCTGTGCTCTAAAGGTCCAGCAGCAGCCCTTGGAGAAGCCAAAATGTAATTGTTTTGCACAAAATATGTTCACTCTGACCCACACCTACAAAACACTACTACTACTGTTGATAAAATATATGCATTTACACACAAAATACATGGGCTCATGATGGTGAATAGATTTACAAACACATACACACACACACGCACACACACGAGCACATGCTTATGTAAATTCAAAAAGCACCCGCAAGAGAACAAAGGCATGGCATGGGTATAAACAACAGGGCATACATAAACATTACATGTCCACGCATTATGCAGACATATGCACATATCCGAGCTCCGATAGACACTAAAACGCACACGTACACCCCATTTACCTCATTCATAGAGGTAAGACCACGCATCATTTCACCCCCTCACTCTCTTTCCCTCTCTCTCGAGTCCCCAAATCCATGGCATATGACCTTCTGTGGGACAGATAAAGAATGTGCTTATCAGTCATGCAAATGAGGCTGAATTCATTTTCCACAACAGATGGCCCCATAGATAATGATGATGGAGGAGAGAAAATTAAATGTCTCTTGCTCGGTGACCATGGCAACCGCGCCTCTGCGGCGTAATATCAATAATAAGTGCACCGCATAATAAGGTTGTCAGTCCTGTGAATCAAAACCTCCCATGATGGGATAGGGCAAGGGGGGTGAAGTCTGTTGGAAAGTTTGGTTGACTCTGTAGGGCACTGTGGGAGGTCTACTGTCCTGACACTAAAAAGAGACCTTGTTCACTAACACAGTGACTTGATGTTTAGATTTAAATAGTTGATTTGTCTGGTACCACTCTGGTAAATCAGCCTTTGTTCAGCTGTGCATTGGGAATTCTTAATGGTTTATGAAGCTGCTTTTTGTCAAGATGTGATCTCAACGGCTGGTTTTCTAGAAAATAACACCTGTTGTGTATATTTAGCTCTTTAATTCATTTAAAGGGCCATTCCAATAACCTGTTCAACCCCTAACCTTCAGGAAAATAAAGGTTATAGTGGACCAGAGTCTGGTAATTGGCAATTGCAGACTTGATGGACTGTTGTAATCAATCCAGCCGTCCATCCAGCAGAGCAGCAGCACAGTCCACTACTCCCAACCATTGTCTCCAGATTTTCCTTAGATCTTTCCCAGTCAGATGACATATGTAATCCCTAGAGTGTCTTTTGGGTCTGTCCTGGGTTCTTGTACCAGTTTGGCTGGACAACCTCAAAAGAAAAGCACCCAGGAGGTGTTGTTATCAGAGGGCTGAACTACCTCAGCCATCTCCTCAATGTGAAGGAATTCCACTCCCAGCTCACTCCAGATGTTCAAGCTCCTCACCGCACCCCTTCTTGCTATAATAACCCTTCATTATTCACTTGTTAGAGGGGCTGTTTAGCCTGCTAGCCTGACTTGAAATTGTTCTGACCAACACCTCTGAAGCTCACTCATGACACTAGATCTTATATAGACATCATTTAATATGTATCAAACCAAAGTGTAGTTTTGTGGGGATTTATGTGCTGGGCTATACCTTTGTCCCAACTGAGGGTCTGCATCTTTCTGAAGGACATGGTCCATGAAGGCACGTCATAGATCACAAAGACCAAACTGAAATGAGACTGTCTGACCTATGGAGGATTTTTGCTTTGTGCCCTTATGTTGAAAACTTGACAACTTGCAACTTTTCTTTAGAAAAACTGTTTACTACAGTTATTTAATTTAGTTTAGTCAATTTTTGGACTTTTTTTTTTTAGATAGGACAGACTAGAGAGATAGGAAATGAGGGGCCAGAGGACGGAGAAATGACATGCAGCAAAGAGTCCGGCCGCCCAGGAATCAAACCGGGGGAATCGAGTTTTACCATTGATATTGAACTGTGCTGGAACCCAACACTTACATTTATAAGTGTAATTCCTCAGGCTCTCTGTTGGCATTGTTTACTGTCACATTATTTTCATTACTGGCACACACTGAATCTTGGGATAGATTGGGCCATGAAAAATCCACCTGTTGGAGCCTCCATTGCCCAGCAAAAGATTTCTTAGCATTTCTTAGCCTCTGCAGGATGCACCCCCTGATTTGGGACAAAACTTACATCTTGGTGGGGTGCAGTGACTTACTAGGCCTTTTCTTTTTTGACCGTGAGGTTTCCAGGCAACCAGCGGAGACTAATCTCCTAATTGCCAGTTGGCTGTAGCTTCATATTTAGCGTACAGAATACAGAATGGTATTGATCTTCTCATGTAAGTCTCAGTGAAAAACGCAAATTAGTGTAATTCCCAAAATATCAAATTAATCCTAAAATTCATAACAACAGACATGGCTTATTAGAAAGTGAGAAATCTAACTATTAAATTATAAATCACTTTGCTGCTTTCTTTTCTTTACTGTCTGTGTATCATGGCTCTCAGTCACCAGGAACACCAGGGCTACAAATTAGTGGTTCTGCACGTTACTATTAAAAAGACATTGTTTAGTTCAGTTCTATTTTTTTTTTTTTTTTTTTTTTGTCTTTATTTGCAGTGCAGAGTGACAGGAAATGGGACAGAGAGTAGGGGAATGACAGGCTGGTTTGAAGTGGGTGTGGCAAATGTTGCAAATGTGTCAGCTGGTTGGTCAAAAATTGTAGGCGTGTATGCCCAGGTAGCGAACAAAATGTGATGAAATCACACCCATACAGACTGTAAACCTCTTAATTTATAATACCCAACCTCTACATTAATGATAACACTATTAAAGTAGATACTTTTTTCTAATCTTTCACTTTGACTGGTGTTTATTTAGTCTTGAATATTTAATGTTATGTTTGTTTTTTTAAAAAGGCAGTTAGTTCATGAATGCTGAATGTCTTATTACTATGTTTTCTTTTTTTTTTTTTCATGTAGCGAAAAGTTTTTGAACAGTTCTTGTTCAGATAGGAATCACCAACGCAGGGTTTCTGTTGAATTGTGGGATATTAGGATAAAAAGTCATCGCACCTTGGTTGTACTTTTACAGTAAATAACTGAAAATTTTAGTTGATCCCAACTCTCATCACCAAGCCTAATAGCTACACACTGTAAGGAAAACTGAAAAGTCCTAGAGACAAGACACTCAGATCAGCTTGTCCTTTCATGCAGACCAGATCTCCTTCTAGTATTTTATATATCTATGTTCTGCTCTTCAAAGCAGCTACATTCATTTTATGCACCACTTTTTAACTGAAAAGTATTGTAGTACAAATAATAATTTAGTTTAAACATATGCAATTTATGCAGCTGCATCTTGAACACTCTGTCTAATGTGGTGCTGTTATTGTGGACAAAAGTTTTTGTGCCACTGGGCAGCACAAGTCCTCCTTCAAGAATTAAAATTGAATCTGTATAATTCAGCCAATTTTACAGAAAATGAGACAGTTTGTTGCAGAGAGCGCTGCAGCTTCAATCTTTTCTGCACCAGTTTGCCTAATTACAGAGCTGATTTATTTGCACCATTATTTAATCTCAAGCCCCAGCAACACTGGTCTAGATGAAAACAATGATTATTGCCCAAGTATTGGCCAGAGTGTCGAACTGGACTTTCAATTCCTCAGAATTAGGAAAAAGAAATGATTCAAACGATGCAGAGTGACTGAGACATTTGTAGAAGCAGGGTAATGTCTTCTTCTATTCGCTATAAACTCACCTTGGGGATTTTTTAACATCAGTCTTTATTGACCAGTTTCTCAGGCACACATGCTTTAATACTCATGCTTTCTCCTCTCTTCAGCAAAAAAGCTTGTTTCTCTATTGTTTGGTCTGTGCTGGACTGTACTTTTTTCTCTTCACTGCTTCAACCCACAAACAAATGTCATTGACCACTTCCTCCTCCTGTTGCCGTAAATGGACTCAAGACGCTTCTCCATGTATGTAAATAAAAGCAACTCCTAACAATATTAGATGAGTGAAATGGTGGTTCAACATCTTCTCTTATTTCTTTTGTGTACTGCTGTTGCACTTCAGTCTGATCTGTCTGTGATGGATTTTGGACCATACCTCAGTAAAAAGATATTTAAATCAGCTGACTGTATAGTAGAAGGCATTGAAGCCTGCACTGTTCTGATCATGGAACCAGCAGGTCTAAATCAGGTCAAATCCACTCTTCTGTGGTCTTGCTGTGCTGTGCTGGTGTTGCCTTCGATTTTACTGGACTTCAGTGGATTCCCTGTCAGAGTGAAGAGCTTTTCACTAATCCCTTTGGCCAATGCAGCGAAATTATTGCATTTAAATGGACAGAGCTTATTTGCCCATGGCTAGTCAGGCTCATTGCACACAGGCTCAATTATGAGCAATATAAACTTGTGAAGTTACATATCGTGACTTCAGTATCTATTCTTTTCAGCTATTAGCTAGCAGGTCGCCATTTGTGGTTCACAGTAGCCAGGCCCTAATTCATCCCCAGGTTTATGTCTATTTTCCTTTCTAAATGGGACCATCATTTTAAAAAGACTGAGACCATAAACTCATTAGGAAAACATTTACTAAGCTAATAAATCAAGTGAGAAGTAGGGACATTTTCCCATTGAGTTCAATACAATCTGACTTTTAGTAGTGGCGTCGCCCCCTGATGGTCATAAGAATGCAGGTTTCAGTACTTCAGCATTGGCTTCAGTGACCAATCCATTTTTCTAAACACTCTATGGACTGATGAATTTTAGCTTTTTTATTTTATTTTTGTTGACAAGAAGTTGGTGTATTACTGGAAACCACTGTACTTTGTCTGTCAGTTATGTAGAGCTGGGTAGATAAAGTGCTATCAGAGGTTGTTTTACTATGCTGAAAATGACATGTATGAGACTGATCAAAAAAGTAAAGTTGTGTAAAATAACCTTTCACTTTACACGTGTATTTTTTTTTTTAACATTTCTCATATAATAATACTAAACTATAACTATAAATGTATCAGTGTCATTTTCTGAACTAACGTGGCAAAGGTCCAAAACCCATCACATGCTGTCAACTGCTGTTCAGAACTGAACTATTTCCAGGGACAGGGATCTCAACAAGTACAGGGACATCAAGAGGAAACACATATTTGCACCAAGGATTTAGAGGGCTCTGTAATATTGCCTGCAGTCATGGCATCTACTCTACATTTAGAGAGGAGTGGCTGTGGTGGCCATGGTGATGATACACACCAAACTTCTAAGCTAATGATTCACTGCAGCTACTGCCACCACACACCCACCTCCAACTTTAATAGATTCTGCTGGAGGCTTTTTTGTTTTTCTCCAAATATAAACCCAACTGGATGAATGGAGAAGATTGGATGACTCATCAGGTGATTTTCTATTGCTTGGGGCTACAGGTTGTGTGTTTCTTTAAGTAGTCATGTGTTTTAAGCAGCAGCATCATACACAAGTGTTTTCTGCATTGAGAGTCCAACCATTAATGTCTGTTTATTAAAGATCATATGGGACACTTCTGTGAAATGATAGCTTTGGCAATGTTCACCGACCAGCGATAATACTATGACACTGACAGGTGACGTGAATAACATTATTACCTGGTTACCATGGCTCCTGTCAGTGGTGGATATATCAGGCAGCAGCTGAACATTTAGACCTTTGACAAGGACCAAACTGTGATGTGTAGACGACTGAGTCAGAGCATCTCCAACACTGCAGCTCTGTGGGATGTTCCTGGGCTGCAGTGGTCAGGACCTACCAGAAGTGGTCCAAGGAGGGAAAACCACTGGACCACAGACAGGGTCAGGGGGTCAAGGCTCAGTGATGGTGGTGGGGAGTGAAGGCTGGACCGTGTGGTCTGACCCAACAGAAGAGCTACTGGAGCTCAAACTGCTGAAGAAGTTCATGCTGGTTCTGATAGAAAGGTGTCAGAACACAGAGCATCACAGTTTGTTGTGTGTGGGGCTGTGTAGCCTCAGACCAGTCAGGGTGTCCATGCTGACCCCTGTCCACCACCAGAATACAATGGACATGAGTACCAGAACTGGACCATGGAGCAATGAAGAAGGTGGTCTGGACTGAGGGAATCAGGTTTTCTTTACATCATGTGGATGGTCGAGTGTGTGTGCGTCTCTTACCTGGGGAAGACATGGCACCAGGATGCATTATGGGAAGAAGCAGGTGGAGGCAGTGTGATGCTTTGGACAATGTTCTGCTGGGAAACCTTGGGCCCATTCATGTGGATGTTCCTTTGACTCGTCCCACCTCCCAAAACACTGTTCAGACCAAGTCCCCCCCTTCATGGAAACAGTCTTCCCTAATGGCAGTGGCCTCTTTCAGCAGGATAATGCTCCCTGTCACTGCAACAATGGTTCAGGAGCTTTGAGGAACAACAACCAGTTCAAGGTGTTGACTTGGCTCCAAATTCCCCAGATCTCAGTCCAATCCAGCATCTGTGGGATGAGCTGGACCAACAAGTCCGATCCATGGAGGCTCCACCAGGATCTTTAATATAAAGTTCAGGGAAGGGAGGTTGTTGAATGGACCCAGGGAGCCCAGGGCAGGAGGTCCACTGAAGCTGTCTGGAGGCTGAGACCAAGTGTGGAGGGGAGTAAACTGGAGACACAGCACAAGGAGGCAGCCAGGTGGTTCAGGCACAGGTAAAATGGCACTGGTAGCAGAGAAGAGGAGTAAGCACAAGCCCTGAAGACTAATAATTCAATAGAGATCCTAAATAAAGAGAGACTGGGATCTGGTGGTGAGTGGAAGTTGAGCCGGAGTTTATATACAGACACTGATGAGTTTGATAGGAGACAGGTGCCTGGAGCTCCAGCTGAGCCACACCTCTGCAGGGGAAGAACACACCCACATACACACACACAAGCAGCACAGGGGAAGAGACACAAGGAAGGCAGACTGGGGAAAACAAAGAGACAAGAAACATGAGGAAAACTGGAGGTCACAGGGAGAGCTGTGACAGAAATTTTCCTGTCCAGACTGTTTGTGAAAGCAACACACAGAAGAATGGTGTACAACTTTTAGTATTAGCTACACCTTCCTGGAGGTCCTTCGCAGACATTGCTTTGCCTCTCTGCTCAAAAGATATGCAGTTTTATCTGAGAGTTTTTGAGAGGAACTGCAGCATCTGCATGGGTTCATCAATACAAGCAACTGTTTTCATATGACCTGTTACAAGGTTAACGATTTTTGAAATATTCCAAATGTACTGATCATTGAAGCTTTAAGAATCCATATTTCCCTGTCAGTAATCAGTCCATTAGCACTTATTTATGTTTCATTTCATTGTCCCACCTCCACATTCAAAATAAATCTTTAAAAATCAGAGCCTACATGACTTGTAGCTTGACACATATACACACAAAGAGGCATACACAATATGAAAAGCAAGAACAAGCTCTGCCATGAATGCGCAACGTGCGCTGGGTCAGGTGGTGTTTGGTAGGTGCTTGATTGGAGGGGCGCTCTGTGATTGGTGGTTACAGATGGAGGCAGGGGACTGACAATGAAACAACTACAGCACCAACCTGGAGTTTCTTATCAAATTGATTTGTCCCTGACTGTACACTCCCATACACGGGTGCTCAGGCCTGGCAGCACCCACGGTTTCAGCATCTGTGAATCAGTCCCTTTTTAAGGATTTAGTATTGAGTTAGTTATTGAGATCTTTTGAGATATTAATTTTTGTTATAGAAAATTCCACATGACCTCAAGTAGTGAGTCATAATAAATATATATATATAAATATATATATATATATATATATATATATATATATACACACACTGTATTTACGTGGTTGTATGTATGTATGTGGTTGTATGGAATTATCTAACCCTCTTTCTATCTTTGTCTTGCTTGTCAGTCTCTCCATCTCTCTCGCTCCCTCTCTCCTCTATCCTCATCATGCACTCTCGCGCCCTCCTCTCCTCTGTGTCTGCCAGCCAGACGCTCTCAATATAGCTCTGCTCATAAACACAGAGACAGAGGGAGAGAAAGAGGCAGTAAGAGAGTGAGAGAAAGGCTCCTGTGACAGTAATAAAAATGAGTGAGGAGCAGGGGAGACATGGAGATTGGGGTGAACAAGTGGGAGGAGAGAAGGAGGGGGGAGATGCCTCATTCATGTAGAGCAACCTAAGGTATGTGGCTATATATGTATGTGTGTGATAGAGAGAGCAAGAAGGACAGAGAGATGTATCAAGCAAAGCAGAGAGATAGGGCAATGAGCAAGACAGTGGGAGAGAGAAAAGAAAGATGAGAGTGGGAAAAAAATGCAAGCTATGACGCAAGACAGCAGGAGAGAGGAGGCTGAGAAAATGAGAAAGGGTGACAAAAAAAGATACAGGTGTGAAGTGGTGAATCGAGAAGGGAGGAAAGAGCTGGGGTGAGAGGTTGAGGAAGAGGAAGAGTGAGAGAAAGGAGCGCAAGAAGATATCAGGGCTTCTCAGTGCGCTAGCTTTGAAGGCCAGGCTGTCCTACTTTAACCACTGCTGTAAATAATGAATCTTGTGGACACACACACACACACACACACACACACTCATGCATTTTGCCCTCTACTCTCCTCCCAAACATTGCCTGATTCATTAATTCATTCATTCATTACCAGGCTTCAGCATAACACAATAGTGAGTATACAATGCTTTACCAAAAAAAATAATCTAAGATTACAGAGTAAAGCTAATCTGTATGTGTTTTCTATACTAACAAAGGACAATAAGTAATGTGCTAAATGTTGCTCATAGTAATGAACAACACAAACAATTATTACTCTTCAGCTCCAAAGGGCTTGTTAGCCTTTTTTAGCTCATTGTTTAGCAGCCCAAGTGTAGACACATTACATTTAAGCAGTGGCTATTTTCAGCCGCTATGTGCTACCTGCCCACCAAAACAGAGCATTTAGCATAAATAATGTGGATATCTGGTTTGACCTGCCACAGGCCAGTGGTACCTTCATGAATGTCTGTGACTTAGCGTGTGACTGAGTGATAGAGTTGAGTGAGTGATGAAGTTACAGTCATATAGTCATAATTGTTGGACTTTTCCAATTTTTGTTGGTCTTCCTAAACAACTTGTACTCCATCATCATGGGGCATTTACAACAGTTTTCAACTCCTGTATTTCCCCACATAGTGATCAGGTCTTATTTACCTCAACTGCAGAGAGTACCAGGTCATTTGTTTTTCTAACTCCCTTTGTTTAATATGAATGAATGAGTTCATGCTGGTATTTTAGTACGATTTTTCATTTTGATCAGCTCCCGTGTGTCCTGATTAAGTTACCACTTTACGCACTAATACAAACTCAACACTTCCCATAACTATTTCCAAATAAAAGCCCTGTACCGTTTCAGTGGTGGGAAACCCTTTATTTCTTAACAGGGCTTATATTGCTGTGCTTACATGCTGCAGTAAGGGCATTGACTCATTTCTGTTGTTTACGTGCCAGTCAGATCTGCTGGTGGCTTCTCTCCCTCCCACTCTCCTGCTCTCTCTTGCTCCATGTGTCTTATGTTTAGTTATTCCTCTGCCTCCTTTAGCAGTAATGGTACATGTGGTAAATGAAGCTTATTTGCCGTAATGGAGGCAAAGCTTGGTGAAAGGGAAGCGTGAACCTGTATCATATGTATTGTTAGCAGCTGCAGGATGCAGACTCCTAAAAAAATGTTTCGGCATATATAGTACTGTCCATAGTCTATCATGTTAAATTACCATATAGCCTTTTGTTTTGTTCTGCATACCTCATGTATCCACATGAGTGGAGAACAAGACATATAGTCAGAGTGGGAGCGAAATCCTGCCCTGGACTTCCTGGCCATTCTGCTGATTAACAAGCACTGGCCTGTAACACACCCAGAAACATAGGCAGATCATATAGCAGCTTTAATGCAGATTAAGATGAGAGGATAATAGATTTCTGTTATGTGCTGATTTTTTTCTAAGCCACTAATTTCAGACATTGAGCAATGTCACCATTAAAGTTTCAATTTGTGCATCTGGTCAGCTAATATTCATTGTGCTTTTAGGTTTTACTCGCCACAAACTCCTGAGGCTAATATCAAGCTTTTTAGATGGTTAATTCTCATGGTTTCTGCTAAAACTATGTTAGCTTTCCACTTAGATTGCCATTTAGCTCTGTGCAGGTAACATACAGTGTTTTCATCAGAGCTTTTTAGGCTAGAAACAACCTCCTGCTGCTCAGGATTAATAAGAGAAGTGAGCCTGAACCAAAGCAAAAAAGTTGTGGGCCATGATGAAGGTAATGAGCTGAAAGCTACTAAAGTGCTCAGAAGAGTGATAATTAACTGTACAGAGATGTGTAAAATTTACAGGTTCATGATGATTTCACTGTATCATTACTAATAATTTGATCCATTGTTAATATGAAAACATTAACTGATGGGCTTTAAACTGCAGACTGTTGGGTATTTTGGAGGATCACTTTGTCCAATGAGTTCTGTTTAGCCCCGCCCACCAGATGTCCAGAAGATTTTCTTCCCGTTTCCAGATCCACCTGCTCACCTGTTTTCCATTTCCAATGACTAGAATTGGGACTTACACACCTTCCTACATACTTGTTTCTCATTTCCTGCACCTGCTCCCTGGTATTTATATCAGCCCTGTTTGCCCTGTCAGTTCCCAGATCATTTGCTAATATCTCTGCCTGTTTTTCTTTGTGTTATGCTCATGCTGTGGACTCCCATTCCTGCTACCTGTATCTAGTTACCTGTTGTCTGTTCCTTCCTGCATGCCTGTCTATCCATCTGTCTATAAAGTGGATGTTCATCACTGAAGTTCCTTTATTGCACCAGCCTGTCTATGTCTTCCTACCTTGGCTCCTCCCTGCTTCTGCTCCTACCACCACTATAACTGCAATATCCTGGGCCATATCCTGACACAGGAGGTTGACCACCATTCTCCTGTGCAGCGTTGCTTACACAAACAGGGTGTCTGTGGAAAAGCCATCACAAAGAAACCTTATCTGCAACCTCATCAGAAAACTCTGAAGTCTGCGAAGCAAAATTGCTTTGGAAACAAGTTACATGGTCATATGAAGTTAAAGTTGAGTTTTTTGGCCATGAAAGTCAGCAAAGTCTCGATGCAAATGTCTTGTAGTCAGTCAGTCCAACTGTGAGCTTTCATGACAGGACAATGATCCAATGATCTACTGTCACCAACTTGGCAGCCTGTGAGTCCTGGCTTATTCAAAAATGGGTAAAGAGGTGGGGTGAATAGTGGTGGCTCCTTCACACTGTTGATAGTGTTCTTTGGACATTTTAAACTAATATTCTCTTACACAGTCTTACACATTAGACCTTTTTGCCTTAATAAAATGTAAACAGTGAAGGTATATAAAAATTCACCCTGTATACAGTTGTCATGAATAAAACCTTTTTAAAACAGGCAGTAAATATGTTTATTTCTGTTGTGAAGTTGGGCATTTTAAGATTTTGGATCCTTGAATGACCAGCCTCAACTGGTCATTCAAGGAACTGCAGTCTGTGTTTCCATTATTTGTCAGAGTTTGTCAAATGATTCAAATCCAATTTTGGACCTTTCTCCCACCCTAAACCTTGTCTGCTGTATATATTCATTTGACAACATTACTTCATTATCATGTTAACACAGTTACATGGCAATAAGATCATTACAGGAAATAAACCAGTATTTCCATTGTACATTGCTCCTTAATCTGTGTTGATCAAAATTAATGTTGTTAAGAGACTGCTTGTGCGACTATGACTAAAGCTGTTGCACTGTGTCAGTACTTTTCAAGCTCACAGAGGAGTCTGGTCTGGATGTGTCATGTGTATGTGTGTCTTTATTTAGCCAATCGCCCCAAACTTCCCATTAACCTTGAGCACACAGGCATGTAAGACCAAAAGGCGTGAATGGCTGGAAGAGTGAGAGAACGATGGCGAGTGTGAGAGGGGGAAGACAACATTGTAATTACCGGCTGCATGCTGGCTGGCAATCATTGCCTCTCTCCTCCTCTCCTGTTTCCTCCCTTGCTCCTCCCCCCATCCTCATCTCCTGCAGACCTCTCACATCTCCTTGGCTATTCCTCTCTCTCTCTGTTGCTCTCACAGGGGGTCCGAACAGGCCTGTGTAGGTGGGGTGCAGCTTTTGGCATGGGGGCCTGCTGGGCTGCTGCCGCGGTAGTTTAGATAAACAGGGTAGCTCTCAGACATCTACTCACTCTTTTACACAGACAATTGAAGAGAGTGGGGGTGGCAGAGTTGGAGACAATTACAGCCATCACTGCACTGTCTATGTAGACGATGTCTTAATTCTATGAAGGCTTTAGCAACCTGCAGGTATTGTTTCCACTGCTAACCCATACTGAGGCACTGTGGTGTCTATTGGATGAAAGGCTGCAAAGGGCATACTCTATATTTTAACTTTAACATTTGTATGGAATATTTTGTGAGCCTGTCATTGTATATATTTACAGACCTTGCATCTGTCATACTATTATTCTTGTCAAGTTATTATGTCGAACCAACAAGGTGCAACTACTATAACTAAATTACAAATCTCTTCTCAATTTTAAAAGCAAAAGTAGTAAAATTGGAATTTGTGCACAACAGTAGCTGTTGCCAAAATTTTTTATTTGTAACAGGTTATTACTATCATGTAGTGGTGCAACTTCAAGTTGGTGTATAATAGCACAATGATTCATTCTGTGATATAAGTCTCAGTATGGAAAGCATACGTGTTCCATTACTGACAGTCTCAGATCACTATAAACATGTGGGTACAAGAGGTATGCAAGGGAAAGCAGGCCGGACTCGAGGTTCGATCCTGGATCCACTGCCTGGCCTTATACTGGGGGTATTCAACTATTCATGAGTGGCGGAGCCTCCTGTTCCCCCCTTACTGCGAGTGTGAGCAGAGACAGAAGGCTGGCAGGAGGAGGGTGGACGCTGCTGTGCTTCATACTGCAGAGTTTGGAGAGAGTGAAGGGCAAGTTTTCTTCTGTGCAGCTGCAGCAGAGGTTAGAAACATCAGGTCTCTGTGTGGTGTCTCCCAGAATCAGCGCCAGGGGTTTGTTAGAGGACAGATCAGGGGAGTTAAAGTGCAGCGTGCAACACAGGGCCCCCACAACAAACTGTGATTCACCTGAGAGTGTTAACGAGTATATTGAACATACAGTAAGTATCTGTGTCAGCTTGTGTGGGTTTCTTTTTTTTTCTGTGGTAAGTTTGAAAATACATTTTCGGTGGAGTCATTCAGTGTGGGGTCAGTGAAGCTGACACTGAGGTTATCACTTCATCACTGAGCATGTCTTGCTTTACCTTTCTATCAAAATTGTGTTACTGACACATAGAAAGTTAAGTGAGAACCATGTCTGTTGGTGTTTTCAGGGACATTAAAGTCATAGTTCAAGTTACTGGGCGTGGGCCCGTGTGAGGTACTCATCCATAGTCAGTGTGTTACCTGCAGTAGATTCAGATCAGCACGCTGCCAGTTTAGAGAAGCAGCAGGAGCACCAGTACAGAGGCTAAGCGATGTACTGCTTGTACTGCTAGAAAAAAGCTGCTGATTTAATGCGACACCCACTGGCCACGGCAAGTGTCCCAAATCAAACACACCCGCCATGTTGGGGGACCAAAAGGTGCATGTTGTCTGGCTAAATAATAAAATGCAAAAATGCGGACAATGGATCCTTCAGCTGTGACTTCGATCTTCACTTCATTTCACTGTTTTCTGCTGTTTGTGATAATCCCTGTTGTGACTGCAAAGCTCATTGAGCTCTGTTAAAGCTGGAGGAAAGCAGTGAGAGCAGAGGCTGAGTGGACTGCTTATATTTTACAGTGAGAGTGAGTGCACAGAGAAGCTGGATGTAGAGCAGATAGTGGAGGACATTGAGGTCAGAGTGTCGTTTAGACAGGTGTAAGCAACAAATGACTGATTGTTGTAGAGCATCAACAACTAATGATTAGCCACATATAGCATTTTCTCTTTTTGTCAGCTGCTGTGGAGAGTGTTGTTGATGCATCTCCACCTTTTCTGCTGCTTTATTCCACTGCTAATTCTGGCAGCTATTTGATTTATGTAGCTTAATGCAGCTACATAAAGTATATGGATACCTGCCGTGGTGTCCTGGTTTCTGTTTTGTCCCATTTATATCAATGAAGTTAGGCTAAATAACAGAAATGCCTCTGTATAATGCAGCAGTAGAGATAAACAGCACCACACACTACTATCTCCAAAATGATCAAACAGTTGAATCAACATTTTTACAAAAACAGAGCGTGAAGATTTATTGCTGGACTGTAATGACTGTTGTGTTTTAGCTAGCTAAGGCAGCACTGTGGTGCACTGGGTAGCACTGTTGAACCTGGCTGGCTGGGCCTTTCTGTGGGGGTTTACATTGTGTTCTCCATGTGCCTGTGTGCCACAATCTAAAAACATGCAGGTTAGGTCAGTTGACCATTATAAATTGCCTGCAGTGTGAATATAAGTGTGAATTGTTTTAATGCCTCAGCACCTGCAACAGAGCAGGAGGCTTATAGCTTTCTGGTTGTCCATCCTTCCTTATGCACCATTCTCGTAGACACTACAGCTCAGTAATGGCTGGCGGATCATTCACTTTGAGTCAAGGATGAACTGCTCAGATTTTGGTGGTCAAAGGTCAAGGTCAATATGACCTCACAAAACACTTTTTAGCCATTACTCAAGACTTTAGACAACAATTATGACACACCAAATGTTTGATGTGACTCTGGATAAACAGGGATATGATCTGAAACTAGTCTGAGTGGTGGAGGCATACTAGCACATGATGCTAATTCTAGTTTGTCTCTATATGTCAGTCCTGTGATAGATTGGCGAACTGTCCTCACCTAATGTCAGCTGGGATGGGATGTAATCTTAAAATTTTGTAGTTTTATCTTGATGTACTGGATAAACTACCAAGTCAGTGTTTGCAATTGTCACTTGTATGCACAGGAAACAGCCTCACTGGAATGAATTAGTTGCTTTTGTTGCAGTTGGTCTTGGAATGGCATGTGTACATTGAATTATCGATGGTAGCCAGTTGATCTTTAATAGTTTTGTCATATAATCATCATTATTAAAATACACAATTTTTTACTTCTCCTCTTCCCCATTTTAAAATCTAAAGCAAGTATATTTTAACTGACTCACTTTGAATTCATATCTGAGTCCATTCTTTTAACTTCTATTTGAATAAAGTTTCTTTTAAGTAACAGTACCTGTGCTTGAGTACAATTTTACAGTACTCTTTCCATCACTGGTCTTCAGGTACTGTAGTTAAAGCAACTGCTGGTGGTCAATAAATACCTTCAAACTGTGTGCTGGGTGCTCATTAAAATCCGATGTCTGTATTTCAAGCATTCACATCTTACATACACACAGAATATGTAGCATGTGGGTGTGGCAGCATTAAGGTTGATTCCCACAGAGTTCCTATATTGGCTTGATTTCAGTATTGCTGCAGATGGTATGCACACACACACGTACACACATAAACAAACACACATAGGAGAGCAGTTAATGACATCAACATAGACATTCGTTCCTGTCAGTGGAAGCCATATGATGTTCACAGAGGGAGAGAGAGAGAGAGACAGAGAGCGTGGGTTTCTCACAGGGAAGAGTGTCACTGAGTCATTCAATCACTGCTCTGTGTGTTTGTGTACTTGTGTGACTATGCTTTGTGAGTTTCGGATCTTGGGAATGAGGACATTTTGGCTGCTCTTCACTTTCTGACACACTTTTATTGTTTCCAGCAAATTTCAAATTGACTGAAATCTGTGATTTTAATTATGGTAACTCATGTTTCAGTTTTGTGGTTGAAACTGTCAAAATGGACTAAGATCCAGTTTTAAGCCACATATTTATGCCATGTATTTTTGTCCTTGGTGTATTTTATGATGCATTTTATGCAGATGAAGGATTTTAGTCATTGGTCTACTTGGTCTGAAGTTGTCAGAGAGACAAGTCAGCAGCAGCTGGGCTCCCTGATGCCCTGTGTCTTCTGAACAGTAATCCCCTGGTTGTTATGGAGAGGAGGCCTCTGTGGATCATTTGTCTCGATGGGAGGCTGGGAGTTAATGTTAAGGGAGTTAAGGTTCTAGGAAATGAATGTGTCCAAAGGTGTGTGTGTCTGAATCTGTATGAGCTGCATGTAAATCAGTATGTGTGTTTTATGTTGCATATAGCTCTCATGTGTGTATTTCCTTATGTTTTATGTTTCATCTCTAACACGTGTGTTTGTATGAATGTGAATGTGTGTCATCCATGTGTGTCTGGGCCATAACAGGGCGAGCAGACAGACAGGAGAGCTGATAGGCTGACGCTCCCCAGACATCTGACGAGGCATTCTGTCAGAGTGCATTCAAATGCAGCAGGTCACCTCATTTCCTCCTCCAAACAACAACATGCCAACACACACAACCAAATATTGAACACACGCGCGTGTACACACGCACACGGTGGAAACATAAATCATTGTCAGAGTTGGCATTATTCAGCAGCTGGTTGCTTCTTACTAAATGGCACAACAAACATAACCTTGTTGTTATTTACACTTCACTGCTTGTTTACATTTATTATTGATTTGCAAAAACACAGAAGCTCAGCTTTGACTTACAGCTGATTTTGCTTTTTTTCACAGTTTGATACCCACATGTAAAAAAAAAAAAAAAAAAAAAAAAACAATCAGTTCAGTCTGACCAGCACCGGTGGAAACATCAGTGCATCTGTGTTCCTGTTTTCCACAGCATGTAAAGGCAATGAACATTTAGGAAACAAAGGAAAAAAGAGGAGACAGCTGTTAGTTATACAAGTGTGAGCAAGTTTGCCCCCTTTGCAAAACTCTCCACACCGATACAAAGTGCGGTTGATTTCATGCACCAAAACACCACACTTCTCTGAGGCAAATCACTCCACAACAAAGTAAAACAACACTGCTTTTCTCCCAGCCAGTCGACTTCAGCTCCCGCTTAAGCTGCATGCAAAATAACTCTGTCTGTATACGCTCTCAATTTCTGTATAATTAAAGTTTAACAACTTCTTTTTTTGTAGTTATTTTAGTTATGATAACATTGTGTTCGCCAGAGTATTAAATATGTAACTTCTCCACATTAAAATCACTGACGACAAAATTAAACAGACCAGTGTTGTATAATTTTCTGATGGTCTCCTATATTGGCATCATCCCATATATTTACAAATATATACAAATCCATAGTTTTGATCAAGGCAGAAGTCATTTGGTTGCCTGCCATATCCCCTTTGCATGTGTTAACATTGTGGTTGTCAGCCACAATTCATGCTTTTAAAATTTATATATGTATGTATGTATGTATGTATGTATATGTGTATATATATATGTGTGTGTGTGTGTGTGTGTGTGTGTGTGTGTGTGTGTGTGTGTGTGTGTGTGTGTGTGTGTATACATATGTATGGATACATATATAAGGATATGGATATATACATATAAGGCCACAACAAAAGAAGGTAGCACCACAGAGGGAACCAACTAAAACAAAGGAATAAATTTAAAGTAACAAATGCAATGGAAAAACTATATCCTAATAACCCAGGATGGTCTAACTTGACTGGGTGCAGAAAAGGAAAATTCAAATGGGAGAATTAACACAACACAAACAACAACGTCATGGTGGCAAGGAGGAGGGGCTGGGACTGCAGGATGGGGCAGACTTTATGGAGGAACCAGTGGTCAGCTGCCTCCAATCTCCTGATGACTTGAGCGCTCATCTAAAGCCACCAAGCTGCAAAACAGACACACACAGTAACACACCACAACCCCAGAAAGTCTTGGGCCGTAACTATAATATATTTTTACATATATACTTTTTTTTTTTTTTTTTCATTTTATGCCTTTGTTCAATAGGTACGGTGGAGAGAGACAGGAAACAGGTTAGGAAGTGGGGGATTGACTAATTATATATTTTAATCAGTTTAATCATACAAACTTGAGCAAACACTAGTGGAAGCTAGCTAGATCCTTCGAACTGTGCTAGGAAAACACAGATTTTTAATGTGAAACATCTTTATTTGGTATTTCTTTTGGTTTTAATTGCCTGTTCCATTTGTTTTGGAGACAATGAAATCTCTGTGGACATTTTGTCTCTTCGTAAAAACATCCTGAACATCTGGATCATAAGCTATTAAAGAAACAAGCTGAGCAAATCCAAGTGGCAGTTCAGCTCGCAGCCTGTTGGGTTGAGTTGTGTCTACTGAATGTTTGTTTGGGGAGTAGGATACCTCTGCAAAGAATTCAGCTCAGCGTAAAAACATTTTGAACATCTCAAATTGAAGGAGTCCGAACCAGGAGAACCTGACTACAATGATAGCAGTGGTCTGCACTTTTACACAGCTTTTCTAGTCTTATCCACAACTCAAAGCACCTTACAATAGTATGACATTTACTCATTCACACACACATTCATTCTCAGCTGTACACTGGCCCGCCTGTTGTGTTCTCATCAAAGGCTGACTGACCCTCTGCACACATCATAGAAACACAAACTGTCCATTTTCATATACTTTTTGGTCTTTCAATGTTATCCATACGATGTTCCCAATCAGAAACATAGGGAATGAATGGCTGGGACTACAAACCAAAGCATAGTGTATTTGATGGACACACAAGTTCCCAAACTCTCAGTTTTGTAGACTTATACTCCCACACTCCCAAACAAATGTGCACCCACCTTCGATAGGAAACACGCCTGCAGACAAAATACCCAGAGGTTATAGGGATATTGTCTTTCTCTAAAACACTGCAACATTGGTCCAATCGTACAGAATAACTTTCCCTGTAGATTTCACTCTGTTGCACAGCTATGAACATGATATCTCAGAAATGCCTTGAGGGATTTAATCCAAATTTGGCACAAATGTCCACTTGGACTCCAGGAATGGCTGATTACATTTTGGTGATCAAAGGTCAAAGGTCGAGGTTTACGGTGACTTCACAAAATGTAGTTTTGGCCTTGTGAACACAACATCTCCATAAGGCCTTGAGGGAATTTCTTCACATTTGGTACAAACAGAATAGATTTTTTTAGTCAGAGGTCAAGGTCAGCGTGACATTACAAAAACGCTTTTTAGTCATTAATCAAGACTTCATTCAAAATTTCACAAAAGCGATTCATATTTTATATGACTCTGGATAAACAGGGGTGTGATCTGAAACTAGTCCATGTGGCAGAGACATCCCAGGCCAGGTGCAGATGGACAGTGAAACATTTAGCATACATTTAGTGTCCCTAAGACTGATTGATTTGGAGACACCCATGGTTATTGTGTTAAGAAGTAATAGAGTTTGTTACCACAGGAAGCACTCCTTGAGAATCTGCTTGGTCAGATGAGACGAGCAACTCCTGTATCTGTTTCCATTGCAGCCAAACAAACCAGAGTTGTTTTAATAAGGAGTCAGTCAGAAGTAACTGCCCTCTGACTTCACACTTACCTTGCTGAGGAGATGTGCTGCCTGTTGCCGGTAACTGTTCATCTAACAGCTCAATGTGGCTGCTGACAGCTACATCACTCCCTTCCAACAAGTCCCCTGAAAAAACCTCAGCCAAAGATCACCGTTGTCTTGTTTTGTAGACATATTTCGATAACTGATCACAGTCAGTGCTACCTGACAAATATCTTTCTGTCTCCTGTGGCCCGGGTTGTGCTTGACTGCTCATTCTTGTTCATTTTTTTGGTGAATGGTGAACTGATGTCTATATTGAGCTTTGACTGGCTAAACACCTTGTTTATCCTGGTTTTTATGTATTGATCAATTTTTTAAAACTTGAATTATTATGAAAGTGGAAAAAAGGGTCAGCACTCAGTTGAAATATCTTGCTCAGAACTATGTGACATGATTATTCAAAGATTTAAAAAAAAAATGCAGTTAATTCAACTTTTTATGTGTAAATATTATATTTAGGACATGCAAACTCCAGACAGAAGGGCCCCAGGCTGGGGTTTTGAATCCAGGACCCTCTTGCTGTGAGGTGACAGTGCTAACCACAGCACCACTGTGCCGCCCCACGTCTTAAAAGCAATACTCAAAATTAAAGATGCCGATTTTTATTTTATTTTTATGGCTTAACTCTCAAGAATATTGAATTCTACTGTTCCCATGATACTGCTCAGTAGCATCTTTTGTCATATTCCTCCCCGCGCAATGAACACCCACTAGATTATTGACTTTGTATATAGAATAGGTGGAGAGCCCCTTGAAGAGTTTCAGTTATACTAGTTTTATTTTGAGTAAATTTCCATTTTAAAGTGTAATGATATAAACTGACATGGTATTATGCATGCGATGAGTTTCAGCTCACAGTGAATTGCTCCCCCACAGGTCAGCTGGCCCTTCATTTCCAGTTTAACTGTCTAAGCAGCAAAATGTACAATGCAAAGAGTGTAAAACTTGGGAACTGGAAGTGTGTTTTTTTTCCTGGTGGAGGACTGGTGGAGAATCCCCCCTCCCATGCTCCTTCCCCATGTAAATGGTCCACCCACACAAACCATGACTCACTATTCCACCCATGACACACAGAGATTCTTATACCGTCAGCAACATTCAAGTACATTATTAGATTGTGTGGGTGTGTATTTTTGATTGACAGCAAGTGTGTAGAAGTTAATTGTTCAACCCAATATAACACAATACAACAGAAACACAGTAGGTTGTATGTCACTGTGGAAAAAGACACATGCATCCATACACACACACACACCTAAGAGGCAGTATATTGGCAACAGCAGTGGTCAGGTCATTGGCAGGGGTGCCAGACGGCTGCAGGGACAGACAGTCAGTCACACACATATGTATGAAGACACACACACTTGGCACTTATTCTGCACTGGGGTCAGGGTGAGCTCACCATTGTGTGTGTGTGTGTGTGTGTGTTTGTGTGTATGTGTGTGTGTTTGTGTGTTTTCTGCCAAAATAGCTGATCTTGCAGTACAATATTATTGTATATTTTTAATTGTATTTTTGTTATATTGTAGCATTGTTATATTATTGTTATATATATTTTTTGATGACAGCGTTATTAAACTATTTTATTTGTGAGGATAAGGTAGCATAGAATTAGGTATAAATGAATAGAATATAAATATATATATAGTTGAGGAGCCAGTGGCCATGTGCATGAGTACAGTATTTTAAAACCCATACAGCATGTAGGTGTGTCTGTGTTGCCATGTAGTGGTTTAGATGCCAGCAGTTCATATCTGTCATGTCTTCTATCACTCCTGTCATCTCAGCACTCTGTAACACGTAGCATCAAACGTCATGAGTGGCCTCTCTATGGTGGGGAAGATTTAAAATGGAACGCACTTGCAATTATCTGCAGGCTCCTGTCTACTGTTGATTTCCTGTCTGTGTTTTGTAGCCTTTCTTTTCAGCACATTATTACAAGATGTGATTATCAGGCCATTTTATAATTAATGAATTGTACTTATAACACAATGTTCTGAACAAAGTTAGTAACTTGCAACACCAATAAAAATGCAAAAAATATTTTATGTCAGCTGATTCTCATTCTTGCATTGGCACAGTACTGTTTTCTGATCAGTGGGACTCCATCATTGGTATCATAAAATAAACTCTTTTCATGATGTGAAAGCAATTTGTTTGAGTTTTGTTTAGGATTAGGTACAAAATCAACTCAGTTTGAAAGATCACAGCTTGGGTTAGAACTACTTTGCTTAGGTTAAGGAAACATTGTGGGTTTAAAAAAAGACCCTGAGCAGCAGTTTGTATCTGTATAATCCTGACATGGACTTAGCTGCTGATACAATGTCAGCTGGTTTACTCCTTTGCTCTAGTCATGGAGGGTTTCAGACTTAAACCAAGAAACCACTGTTGTTGTTGTTGTTCCTGGATCTTTACATGTGTACTCACTCCCAAAAGGGGGGGGCAGGCCGTCATTGCAAGCTGCTGTGGGCTTCTCTCTGTGCTAACTGCTAATGCTAGCTGCTCCAATGGTTGGTGAAGAAAAGTCTTACTGAACATCTGATTGGCTGATAAGATGAGCTGTCGACAACATTAGCTCTTTTGATGTCCAGTAAAGAACTGTCATCTTTCGTTACTATGGCACCGGCAGACAGGTTGATGTAACGCGAGATTGAGATCTTAACCAGATATGCTGCTTGTGCCCTCACTGCCCTGGGCCCTCAACTGCACAATTGCCCTGATGATTAATTCGGCCATGAACACATCATATAATTGACAAATTTGACTGTATTCAAACACCAAATAAAGATTGCTAGGTGTTAAATATGGAGTGACCCCTTCATTCACAGTAATAGGCACTCACATTGATTTTCCTCACAAAAAACTGGCAGATTTAATGAAGATTCATTGACATAAAAAACCTAAAAAAGAAAATACAAATATTAGAATGTAACTGGACATTCACATTAACATTTACTCATTTATTTATTTAATTTCAAGGTCACATAATCTCTATACAAGAAAGCAAGTGCTACATTTCTCCAATCACCAAACCCTCTGCCATCTGTGTCTCACATCCAGCTGCAGTCGTCTTACATTCTATGAGGGGAGATTATGACTTGATCTGTTTTGCAGCTTTTACAGCTGTACAGTTACTGTAACTGTCTGTCGTAACACTCTCAAGTGATATCATATCATTTTTATTTCCTCTCCAGCTCTCTGAGACATCCTACCATGGACAAGTTGGTTTTGGCCTTTCAGTATGGAAACTTTAGTCCAGTGTTAAACTTGGACAACGTTACATGAGTACATTTGTGTGTTTTGGGGAGGGGTACCAGTGTGTGTGTGTGTGTGTGTGTGTGTGTGTGTGGTTTGCGTCTGTTTATGAGCCCATTGCTGCATAAATACAGGTGTAAACATGCACAAGTGCACATGCATTTGTAATTTACAGCAGTTGACCATTTTTTCCATCTGTTTGCAGAGAGAGCCAAACAGGGTATTAAAGTGTACACATGGGCCCATGCAGACACACACACACAGAGGGTCAGGTAGAGGCAGCTTGACAAACACCCCTTCCCAAATACCCACATACGCACTTCTTGAAGGGCAGCCAAACCACACTGGATCAGGGTTACACTGTGCATGTGTGTGTGTGTGTGTGTGTGTGTGTGTGTCTGTCACAGGCTACTTTTGGGGCCAAATTTCAGACTGCAGTCCACTTATATGGGGATGGTTTGTCTATGTCCCCACTTGGTTAAAATATAATTTTTGGGTCAGTGGGCGAGGTAGGATTATGATGAGGATTAGGGTTGGACAGGTAGTGGTTAGGGTACGAGGGGTGGTGTTGGGGGGCGGATTTCCTGGAAGGGAATGTAAGTCTATGTAATGTCCCCAAAAGTATACTTATGACAACGCGTGCGTGTGTGTGTGTGTGTGTGTGTGTGTGTGTGTGTGTGTGTGTGTGTGTGTGTGTGTGTGTGTGTGTGTGTGTGTGTGTGTGTGGTTTTTAGAGGGTGCCAGCAACAAAACCAGGACAAAGCTATTTATACTTCACTGATGCTGATGGAGTTTTATCTAGCACCAACATCCTCAAGCCCCCTCATGCACACCCCATTACCCCACACACACTGTCATACACGCCACTGCCATACACACTGCATCACTGCCACACAGGACACATTTGCCCCGTTAACACACAGTCAGTTCATCATGAGATTTTCACATCCAAGTCCAGAGCCCGGTGCTGTTATTGTTTTCCACATCAGTGGGTTTGGGCCACATCCAAGCGTGAGAATGGGAAAGATGTGAGCATCTGGTGAAGCACGCGCAAAGTGGATTGTAACAGTTAACTGTTTGCTAATTAAGCGAGCTGCAGAGTTTGATAGCTCTGGTGCAGAGAGCGCTGCAGCTGATGGGAGGTGAAGGTGATGTGTTACGTTGATTATTCTCAGAGCTTATTTGCTTCTCTTTCACCTTGCTTCGTAACACCTCTGGATGTCAACTCAACTCAGTCACAGCAACATTGATGTTACTAAAGTTCTCTTTATGAGTTGGTCACATTAAATGAGATATGTACTGATGGCTGACAAATGAAAGTGTACAATCTCGATGTTGGACCACCAGCATAATAATATGATGAGCCTTCAGTCACTGAGCCCACCAGAGGCAACATGCTCCCACATGGTTTTACCACATTATTGTTTCTGTTCTGAACGCCCAGTCACTCGTCAGCCCAAAACCTCCCATACTGCAGGTGTTCAGTTGTCTGATAGTAACAGTCTTGATCAGACCATCAAATGAATCATTTTTTTCTCTTATCTCTTGTCTGTAGATCTCTGTCGTTTTAATTAATGCACAAAAATATAGAAATGAAGGTAACGCTATGTTCATGCTAACACTATTCAATGATGGAAGAAGTATTTGATTACTTAATTAAAAGAGCAAATTAAAAAATTTAATTAAATAAATAAATGAAATGTGTATAAAGTGAATAAATATAAACTGACTGCCTGACTGAGTGATGATATTTTTACCTGGACAATTACAGTCTGCTGTGTTGCGCATTTAGCACATTTCAACAGACTGAGTATAAACCTGGTCCACATCTGAACTGTATATAGATGCTGATCAGGGTCCTGGGGCTACACCTCTTGTTATAAGTGGTTGACTGAGCAGCTCTGGTTTAAATGCTGCTTGGAGCTGCAGGGAAGGGGAGGAGCACTTCCATTACACTGAGCCATGCGTCGATTACAGCAAATAAACAACTTTTATTACATTTGTCATTATTAATAATACTGTCTCCTCTAACTTTCTTCATGAATGAGGATTTTATCAGTAAATATGTTTAATTTATGTGTTTGGTGATTTTTGTCAGACGACATCATGGTTATAAAATCAGGATCTGATCACAAGTGGTCCAGAGGTACTAGGTTTCGACTTAGTCTTGTGTTTTTATTTTCACAGGGGCATCAGTGTGTTTCAGTATTCGTATTTTTGTATGATAAAATGATCCATACGATCTGGTAAAGTCTGACAGTGGAATGTCAGTTGTTAGTATTTGTGCTAATTGGTGATGACAGTTTGTCTGGGAGGCCCTGATGTAGTGTGATCAGCCAGCCATGTCTCCTCCACACACCCCCTCCCACACACACCCACGCACACACTTGGCTGTAGGTAGGATGGTCAGTAATGCCCTGGGTGGCTGTGATGGATGGGTAACTGTTATAGTGCAATGTGTCTGTGTGTGTGTGTGTGTGTGTGTGTGTGTGTGTGTGTGTGTGTGTGTGTGTGTGTGTGTGTGTGTGTGTGTGTGTGCAGTCTGATATTGTGTTAAAGTTGTTACATGCTTGAATGTGTGTGTATGCTCAGGTGTACATGACAGTGCTAAGAAGTGATAGATGTGACTCTGACTCTGATGTGTACAGGCAGCAGGTCTGAACCACTCTCACCTTCAGCTTTACTGGTTAGGCAGAGGGGTGGGGGCCTGGGCGAGTGAGTGTGTGTGTGTGTGTGTGTGTGTGTGTGTGTGTGTGTGTGTGTGTGTTGTGGTGATGGTGATGGTGGGGGCTAGATAAATGACCGCTCGCTGGCTCCGCTCATCCCTCTGCTCACTCTCTCTTGCACTCCCCATTTTGAGAAGGTCAGAGAGTCAGAGTGAGGGAGGGAGCTCCTCTCCTCTCTCACTGTCCTGAATAAGGTGTCCTGTTTAGTGCACTGCACAGAGAGCACTACAGCAGAGCACTGAACCCAACCTTTCCCAACCAAACAGCTCGCCGCCCCACCACTGAGTGTGCTTCAAGTATGATTACAGTTATTTTCAACCTGGGCTTTATTTTCCTGGTTCTTTCAGACATGACAATCGATGGTGTTCAAAATTTCATCACTTGCATCATCGTAGAGCTTTTCATAACCTCTGATCACCACTAAGGTTATTCCCTTAACACACACCCAGAGGGACACTGCAGTCTGTAACAGCTAAATCTGAGAAATGAGAAAACATGTCCTCTCAACACTTCCACTGCAGTCATACATCTTTAAATAGCCATGTATATCAAAAACATATCAGTTATGAAAGTATATTTAATCGCAACACATTTTCCTCTTCTCTGCCAGTATTCTTGTAGCTGTCAGTATTCTGAATGATGGAGGCCACTCTGCTCTTGGGAACCTTTAATGCAGCAGATTTTTGTAGCCTTCCCCAAATCTGAGCTTCCACACAACCCTGTCTCTGAGCTCTGCGGTTTGTTCCTTCCACCTCATGGCTGCCAAGGCATTGGCAGCTGTGAGATCTTACATAGACAGGTATGTGTTTCTTCTTCTGCTTTACTTTATAAGTCTAAAGCTCTGTTTTCACTTTAAATGACGGAAAACAATGGAGGGAAAACTTGACAAGGTCTGAACACTTCCTAAATGTTTAGTAAATAACAAAGTAGTTTGTTTATTAGCTTAACATAAAGCTCCTTAAACTATTTGCTTATCATTAAGGGAATTATGGTGTAGTAGTCCACTATCTTGAGTTATATATTCCTCACCTTTACAGGTGAAGTTACATTGTTATGGGCAGGGGCTAGCTAGTTAGCATGCTAATTTCAGGAGAAGAAAAGACATGGCACCTTCCCTGTCTTGGCAAAATCTTTAGCTGTCATTGTGTTTACAAGACGAGTGAAATAGTTTCTTAACCTGCATGGCACATTTAAAGCAGCTCTGTAAGTTTCGCTTTCGCGACATAGCCATCATTGGCATTAGATAATTGATGAGAGCTTCAGTCAAGCTTGCGTTTACATGACAAGATGTTTTAATACACCATCTGAGAAGCGTCACTTCTCCAGGGCAGCCTGTACACTACTAACCAGGCCAGGTCTAACTGGTTGGCAGGCTAACTTCAGTAGAAGAATAGAAGTGACAGAAACAACATTGTCATGGCTTTGCAAGAAAACATTTCTTCTAGACTGGTAAATAAATTGCTGTTAATGTGGCTATGTAGCTACAGCAAAACTCACAAACTGCTCCTTTGATGATTATTGAAGGTTTCATTTCAGACACAACTCAGTTCATGCCTAGAAGTTTCAAGACGGATGGTATAAGTGGAGCCCATAATGAAGCTAAAGACACTAATCAACATGCAGTGGCAGGTTCTGCAGGTTTTGTTTTCAGTGAGAGATTTGATCAGTAACACCACACATCACCACGTCCTTGTGACACAAAGTTCCTTTCAGAGGAAAGAAAAAAAAATGTCCCTGCTAGAATCAGTGTTGCATACGCATCATAACAGTTGTTTTTACAATCAGCAGAGCAACAACAGCGCACTGCTGTCAATGTATTTGAGGAGTTGCATTGTAAAGCTATTTATTTTGTGGTGACTGCACACTATCAACAACCTTGAATTATCCGTTAGCATAAAAAGCAGCACCAAGGTGACTTGTAGCAACTATTGTCAGATGGTCCCCACTTTCTCTTCAGCAAAGCGTGAAAGAGAAACGACCCACTGATTCCCTCAGTGCTACCCATCCAACTAAGGAATGTTTGATTCTCATTTGACTCTTATTTGCTCTAAAACGCTTCCAAATGGCTCCTCTGTTATCTATATGTGAAATGTTTTGTTACTTGTTTTCATGTTGAAATATAAACTGGTTCAGAAAACTAGCATTTCTCCACAGAATCATAAGAAAACAATCAAAATAAAATTGGCAGATATGAAAGCCTCTGATCCTTTTGCACTGTACTGCTACATGTCTACTTATCAGTCCCTGTGTTTGCAGGTCAGTTTTATCTTTGCTTCTTCTGGGGTTTGTTTATATCCTCATTTGTTTGCTTGTTTGTTTGTGCATTCGCTCTGCTGTGCAGCTGAGCTAACAAGGCGCCATTTTGCCCGGGCCGCTGGTATGGTCCAATTAAAGCGTGTGATCAGCCAGAACGCTTTAATGATGGTTGTGTAGCTGAAGTTGACCGGCTTACCGCGAGACAGACAGAGACAGAGAGATGGCATACTGTTAGGTGGTAGCTGCAGCACACCAGTGTTGTGGCTCAGTGGCTCCACTGCAAACAGCAGACAGGGTAAAATTAGCCCCTTCTTTTGTCAGAGCCAGAGAAAGGCCAGCCAGCTGCAGGAGCTGCCTGACTGTTGTTACAGCTACAATCTCTGTTTGAGGAGTTGCTTGTATTACTGTTCTTAAATGAACAATCACTTTATGAAGCTAAATAAAAGTAAGTTAATAACAGCAATATCTATACACGATGGCAAGAAGTGCGGAGTGATGGCATGTTGGGTCACACCATTTGATATAGTCTTTATTAACAGACAAAATTAACACAACAAAGTTAATTTTGTCTGTTAATAAGGCAGGGAAAAATGTGGAAACACAAACTAGCCACTATAAACTGCAATTCAGAATTACCATCATTCAAAACTATGAGAAACAGCTGCAACATGAAATGCAAAGCGCCCGGTTTATAATCTAAAATCGCAGTTCATATATCTGGTTTGCACTACATGCATTTCATCGCATGGCTTTCAGAAGGATTATGGGATTATGAACTGGAATTAGACAGTAAAATGAGACTCTGTAAATAAAATAAAATTTTGTAAAAAACCCCAAAGTCAAACTAAACAAGCAATATACAATATTAAAGAAATACTATATATATGTGTGTGTGTTCCAGGTTCCAAATCACTCATCACACTTCCCGTTAGCACACACACATACACACACTGACACCATGTACAGTATGTTTGTTAATCCAAAGCACAACCGTTGCATTGGAGCATGCTTATGAAATGCCCTCACGTACATATGCTTAGATACACACAAATGCTGTCTAACCTCACTGTGTATGGATGTGTGTGCATTGGTTTTGTGTGTCCATGTGGCTCATGTGCAGGGGTGTGTGAATGTGTGTGTGTGTGTGTGTGTGTGTGTGTGTAGCATCCGACCCTTGGCTCTCAGCAGAGGCCAGCGTCTGTTGTGGAGCCCTCTAATGGACGCCCAGCTGGAGTCAGGCACACACAAGGGCAGCCAAGGTCACAGCCACTACCTCTTAGGACCCCATCATTTGGCAGAGCTGTGCAGCCTGCAGTCTGCTGCACCATGTCTGTGTGTGTGTGTGTGTGTGTGTGGTTCTGTTTGCGTGTTTATGTGTGTTTGTTTTTCTGACTACTATGTATTTTTCTGACTGATATTGTATTTTTCTATGTATTTGAATGGGAGCGTGGGTGTGTATCTGCCTTGAAAAGAAGGTGCAACATTGTGAATCAAAGACCACATACTGATCCTTTTCAGATACACAAAACAAAATAAAAATCAGTTGTAAATAGAACAGGAGCCACACATTTTGGATCAAATATAAAGCCAAATGAAGTTCTTAAAGTTCTTTCAGTTTGTTTCATAATTACAGTGCATGGAGCAAACAAAGAGGGAAAAGTCAATATCCACCCAAGGCAAATACAAGGAGAGATGCAGAAACTGTGAGGGTAAAAAAAAACAATGAATAAGAAAAAGGTCTGAGAATTATTTCATCTTTCTTGAGTCGTGCTGCTGGTTTGATGTGTAGCGAGACAGAAACAGGGACAATTTAACACTACTGCCACCCCACCCCCTATCAATGCAAATTATCAGGGCCAAGGACCTGAACTCTATGGAACTACAGAAGAATGTCCCTCATGTAATACAGAGAAGGTCTCTACTCATTTATCCTCAGTGTAGTCAGACAGTAACACGGCTGTCTGGACTGTGCACTGTGGTGCTCCCCATGTTGCTGTATGGCTCCATAGCTGCTAACAGCAGCAGATCAGCACCTTGGAGAGCACCACAGCACACAGGCCTGACAAAGACTGACCCAGCACCAGCCTCACAACAACGCACAAAAACCATAGGTTTACTGACAGTGGAAGTTAAACAGTCATCAGTGTTACTGTTCTGTTTCTACACTGTTTATAATAGTGAAAACAAGAAATAATCTATTTTACACGATGAGTAAGTAAGTTGTGTGCATGGTTAATACCCTCCCTATAGTGCATCAATGCCGGGCTATGTTTTAAAATGGGAGAGAATACTTGGAAAGATACATAATTAGTGATTGAGGGTAAACTTTAAAAAAAAATGATTTAATTTAATTCAAAGCCAATTTCCTGCATTTCTACACATGTAACATGTTGGATTAAGTCAGAAGCAGGCACCTGCACTGGTCCAGATTAGCTGCATTGAGAGTTTGATGAAAGACAAGAATGTTTCATTCATTTATAATTGCATGGATGGGGACAGGGAATAATTACTGGAAAAATGGTGATTCATTTTTGAAATGATTTGTTTTAGATGACAGAAATGGCCTCATAACAACTATCTAATTATTTTACACAGGTTATAGTCACTGCACCATTAGCTGGTGTAGTTGTGATATTAAACATTTTCTAAATATTTTAACCTTTTAACCCAAAAATTAAAAAAAATCATTGTATGATTATCATATTACTAAACTTCAGCATTAAGGTGCAGTTAGTTGTGGCTTGCAAAAACCTGTTGCTGGGGCTCATGAGAAAGAGCGTCGCTGTAACCATAGTAACTCACTCACATGCCTGCCCATGTACGGTGCAGAGAGAGCAGAGGGAGAAGAGCCACTAACTCCCCTGAGCAGCCTCGGAATAAATGGGAATAAATTAGAATATAACAATATAATAATGGTCTGAATATGTCAGTGGTCTCTTAATGTACAGCAACGTCATCAGGGTTTTGTTTTTTGTTACACACCTATAGGCTACTGGACTTTGGTGTAGGTGCTTTTTTTTTTTTTTTTTTTTTTGTGCTTCACAAGAGAGACAAAAAGAAAACCAAATCTCTTGAGGCCCTTCGCTGGTCTTAAGACGCCCGTGGACAAAAACAGACCAAGAAAGTGTAGGTTTATGCAGCACTGTGTACTGTATTGTGTGGCCCTCTGTTTTGATCTCCCATGCAGGCTGCTGCAGTTGAAGCGTAGAGCATCAAACAGAATGCTACAAGCTGGTGAAGGTTCTTCCTCAAGAGTCAAAAATGCTGCTTGCAACAGTGAAGCTGCTGCTTAAGTTGCATGTGATGCACATTTGAAAAATACAAAAAGTCCAGTGGCAACAACTTGCAACAAAAACCACTGGACAAGAACATATAAAGTTATTCTTGACAGTTTAGGGCCTGATTTAAATTCTTTTATTTCTGGAATACTGGTACCTGGTTGCCAAAAAAAAAAAAAAAAGATAGATAATAATTCATCAGAGTAACAGAAAACTAAACACTGCTGTTTGGCTAGCTTGTAACATAACAAAAATGTATTTCATTGACCCACAATGCAGACACAATAACATAGGAATATTAAGAACAGTTTATTGCACATAAAGCAAAATATGAAATAAAACTGGGAATTTAAGAGGCTGACTGGAGATGGGGTTATGCTGGGTGGTGGGAGCACTGCACTTGCAGTCAGAAGTGGGGGCAGAGTCTTTGGAGATTGGTAAAGACGTAAGAGGAGTCTGCACAAAGCAAAGTGTCTTATCTGATATACATGAGAGGTTGCAGGAAAGAAGTCCAGGTACCAAGCTGGTGCTGGGATTTAGCAGAGGTGAGGACGATGAGGGCTGAGGATTCTCCTGGAGATGCTGAGTGATTAGGTTGCAGGTCAACAACAGGAGAGGTGAGTCTATGGTGAACTGGATTGGTGATTTGCAGGTAAGTAGTGAAGCTGGACAGGAGCAGGTGCGGGACTGGGGAGTAACAGGAGTGAAGACTCCAGGCTGCGCTGGGCTGAAGTGGAGGAATTCAGATTTAACAGAGTTCAGCGTGTGAGCGGCAGCAAAATCAAACAACAACGGGCACTGAGAACTGGACTGACTGCAGAGGAGGACCAGGATCTTACACGGATGCAGCTGCAGGTGTGCAGGTGAATGGCACGCCCAGCAGGAGACACACACAGAACACACACAGACAGACTTGGGGGACAAACTGGTGATGAACACTCAACAACAGGGAAAGGTAATACAGCAGAGGAAACATAGGAACATCAAAAGTAAAACTACGACAAAAGAGAAAGAAACAAGTCAAGTCAAATATAAATCCAGATGTAACTGTTTCATCCACTAGTGCTTCCCTGTAATGTTATAATCTGTATTGTCTAGAAGTGACTACACTGTTTGGCCCTCTGCCTTTGCATTGTGGAAAACTGTGTTCGTCAAAGGTGCTAAAAACTAAAAGCTTAGATAAACAATAAATACAGTGAATACTGCTGAGCTGCTTTGTTGTCAGGTTCTTGTGAGGTCTGTGGATTACATCTATGAATATTTTGATGCTGTGAGGATCACAAAGGAAACACTACTCACTTCCACTGTATTAGGCTGAAATCTCGTATTTCATCTCAAATTGTCTGCAGTTGGTTAATTTGTTAAATTGAAATGTCTGACTATAATTAAAGTTCAATGGAAGCTTTATATTTAAGTTCCAACAGCTCAGCACACACCTCAACAGTGAGATTCCACCCACCCAGTATCTATACCTCTTATCCTTAAAGGGTCATGGGGAGTTTGAGCCAAGACCCTTCTTGCCGTGAGGAGACAGTACTAACCACTGCACCACCGAGTAAGAGCTCATTTTTTAGAACATTTGGCTTTTCCACCATTGTTTTTTTGCTGACAGATTCGATCCTTGTAGACGTGGATGATATCATTCCTCTCGGGTCATTCTCTTCAGCTGCTCTTTGGAAGCAGGAGAACAGGTCGTTCACTAATCAGGAGGCCTGTTGTTCAAATCCTCCTATCTTCATATTGAAGTGTCTGTGGCAGAACTTCAAACTGCCCCGATATGTATGATCAGGGCAAAAAAAGTTCTGTGTGAATTGATGAATGTGGCTTTCATTGTGAAGCACTATGAGCGCCTGATATGCCTAGAATAGCAGTGTATATGTGCAGTCCATGTAGCATTTAAAACGATCCAAAGGTGCTGTTTATTGAATTCAAGGTGACACATATAGTTTTATCTTCTTTAAAAACTCTTGTCATTGTCATGTTTGAAAATTCCTGACACTCTTTTCATTCAGTATTTGCGTGCACAAACTTTGATTCTTAGTGCCATCTGTAAAGCTCATCTCCTGTACACCCTTTGCACTCATGCAGACCCATATCAACGCACTCCCACCTCCATGTTTTACACTCAGTGCTAGTCCTGGCCAGGTCAATGCCAAACATGCTTGACCCCATCTGATCCAAGCTAATTTGTTTTGGTGATCAAAGAACATGCTGCCATTAGGCCTTTTTTTCATGTTCTTTGGATTATAATCTTGCAGTTTTGCACCATTTTGTGAACAATGGCTTTCTTCTTGGGTGCCAACCACAGAGGATGACTGCGTACAATGCCTGCACATAGTCTGACACTGAAACACCAATTTCCACAGATAGTCTTTGTGCCAAGTCGGGAACACGTACCTGTCTGTTTTACAACGCAATATTGTGTAAACATTGAAGTGTGTGTTTACCATTTTTAGATGCTAGTGCACCTTTGGTTATTGGTAGTATGGCTCTTCCCACCTCCATTGCTGCAGTTGTTGTGCCTATGTTCAGTGGCCTGCTGTTGCTCTTGCCCTTCTTCCCATCTTACTGACAGGCAGCTACATACCATGTGGCATCACGATACATTTGACACAACCCAAGCCACAACTGAAGAGGCTGTGGTGTTGCATTCACGGGTCTACTTACTTTTGTTGCAATAAGGTTGTTTATATCTAACCCTTTTGTTTTGTTTATTTATTTTTATTATTATTATTATTATAAATGAGCTCAAATACCCATTACCAGTGGTTCCCAACCTGAGACCTGAGACCGGCTGAGACCCACTGATGGACCACAAAGATATTGCAAGTGGGTCGACTAATTTGTACAATTTTGGTTAAAAGCTGTAAGAATATATAATATACATTTTATATATATAATATATATAAAAACATGCACACATTGTTTTTCTTTGTTATCACAGCCTGTGCACTAAAACATTACATCCAAGGCAAAAAGTGTAGCATAGGGCAGAGTATCAAAAATGGATAGCAATAGGAAGAGAGTAAAAAGACGTGATTTCTCCCCCCATCAAACAAAACTAAGCTTCCCATACTTTCAGTTCAGTTCTGAATGTGTGATCGCTACCATTTTTAAAATAAAAGGTACTCACAGAACACATTATTTGGCCTCTGTATTAAAGGGCTGCCAACCTTTTGGAGGTTTTCAAGTGGGTGAGTTAGAGAGGGTTTGAACCACTGCCCTACACTTTAACTTAAAGATAAGAAATGATTGTAAGATGGTATTATGTGTGTGTAAATGGGGAGGGCATAATATACAGTGCAAATGAATCCTACTTTTCATTGAGTGTTGATTGTGTTTTTGTCTTTACGTAACATGAACGGCCAACATGTCTATTGTGGATTTGCCTTAAATGCATGTGAACGTCTGACACACGTGTCTGTCCGACTGATATCTTTTTATGTGTGTATCTATTCCTTCGATGTGTGTCTGGGTGAGGGAGAGTGAGAAAGTCTATTTGTGTGGTTGCAGGTGTGTGCGCATCTGTGTGTCAGAGTTTGTACACCACCACAAGGGATTATTTTCCTTCATGCCTGTGATCTGAGGGGAGAGATAAGTGATAGCATTAGCCCATAGATCAAGAGTAGGCCGGGGGTTGGGGAACTACACATGGTCAAAATGGCAACGTCAATTCATCTTGTGTGCAACATAAGGCCTGCTCCATGTGTTCCCTCTCAGAAGCATTGTGCCTGTTGGGGCTGATAAAAGGCCTCAAAACACAATGTGAGCACATTCAAACAGTATATATGGCAGCAATAAATAAAATAAAGACATCTCACTTTTTTTGTGTTTTGTTTATGAATCTTTGATGTTACTGCTGCATTGCATTATTCAATGATGAGTCAATACGCACAAATCAGTATTGCTTCATTTGTCTATAACCATATTCCCTTTGGAGCTATACACATGATTATTACAATTTGATTGACAGGTGATGTTTGTGAAGTGCTATGAAGAATTGAGTCCTTTTTTTTACCAAAGGAAGTATTGTGCAATATTACCTGCATAATAAACCTCCAATAAGCAACAGCATGTTGGCATCTTGAATACAACACTGGTTCAATCTTTAAGTACATTTAATGTAAAAGCAAAAGAAATGAGTTTGTGTTGTGTGTTTGGTCCAGCTTTGCCTGGTTGGAGGTGAGTGCGAGAATGTGTGAATGTTAGGATTTAAGGACCATCTTGGAGATTGCAACCAATGGAGTACCCCTCCCCTCAACCCTCCATTTCCAAGAAAATTTATGGTGGCCTCCAGGTAAAAAATACCAAAGGCCAGTGTTTGTCCGTTCCAGGCTACTGTAGAAACATGGCAGTGCAACACTCCCTATATCTGACAGAGCTCATTCTAAGAAAACAAAAACACAACAATACTTAGTTTTAGGTGATTATCCATTCATCCATTAGCTGTGCAGTTTATCCTTTGAGAGTCGCACGGGGGGCTAGAGCTAATCCCAGCTGACCTTGGGTGACTCTGGAGGACTCAGGTCGCCAATCTATCACCAGCCACCAGCCATTCACGCTCACATTTACATCTACAGGCAATATAGCTTCACCAATTAACCTACACTGCACATCTTTGGACTGTGGGAGGAAACCCACAGAGGCACGAGAACATGCAAACTAGTTTCAGGTGATTACACACTAATGAACACATAATTATGAACATTATATTCTATTTCTGCCAATAGAGCCCCTTAAATCCTACACACTGGTCTTTTAAAGCTGCTCTAATTAATGGTTTGAATTTACCAATGAATCAAATGACTAATGTGGAGGAAGTCACTTGTAGCCCTAAAGCCACAGACGAACAATCTCACTGGTCTCTCCCCCCTTGTTTCCAGTTGCAGTAGGCAGCTGGCTCTCTACTCTACCTGGTAAGAGCCAAACAGCAGTCAGGCAAAGTGAGAGACGAGCTGGAGCGCAAGGTAGAGCAGACTGCAGACTTATGTCAGATGACCAGAAACATGACTCAAACTGAATGCTAATCTGTAAATAGTTTAGTTTTCTTATACTGACAACCCGTAATAACAATTTAATCTGTAGATAACCATAGACGTTTTATGAGAACAGGATGCCGGATCTAAAAATGTCACCTGTTCAGCCCAATATGAAACTCTTGGCTCACTTGGTGCATATGCAGAAAAAGTCTCTGGGATGCTTCCTCGTCATAAAGTCGCATCACTTTGCTTTTAGTTTTGAATCAAAAATCAAATAAAACAATGAAAATTCTTTTTGGTCTCAAACAAAATAATGATAAAAGGAAAAACCAAAAAACAGACTATTTTTATTTGTTTATTTTTTTGACACCAAAAAGTTTTTCCCATTTTGGTTTTTGAAGCAAATAGCAGATTTATGTTTTTTCATTTTTAAATTACAAATGAATTACGAATTATAATGATACCCTGACCGTGAAGACACTCATCAGAGCCACAGTGATGATGGGACTCTCCTGTGTTGCAGCCACTCTTTATGATTTTTACTGTGGTGATTCAGGAGCATGCAGTCTCTAGTCTGAGGACACATACTGTACACGTGTACACACTCATTCACCAAAGGATGCCAGAACGCACTTATCACATGTCTTGTTATTAGCGATGCTGACGTCACTTCTTAGCAAATTCCAGATCTAATTCTGTACATGTGATCCCACTGTAGATTGGAGCCGCCATCTGGTTGTTTTCCTGTCTCTCTTAGCACTCTTTCTTCCATCCTGGGGGCTTTGAGGCGTTCCTGTGTTCATCGTTGGCGGTTCCACTGTAGTACAAATGTACGGAGAACACCACTGAGCATCAAAATAGCTCTGATCAAATAAGTGTTGGCAGGCAGGTGGAAGGAGTGTGTGTGTGCGTGTGTGTGTGTGTGTGTGTGTGTTAC
The DNA here is from genome assembly GCA_038496675.1 of Rachycentron canadum. Taxonomy (NCBI): domain Eukaryota; kingdom Metazoa; phylum Chordata; class Actinopteri; order Carangiformes; family Rachycentridae; genus Rachycentron; species Rachycentron canadum. Next base: position 20,064,098 of record CM076661.1, read on the forward strand.
TTTGCGCCTTTTACCAGCTTTCTTTGCTATTATGTATATCTTCATATCTGCCTCAACTACGAACGCATGTCATGTCTGTATCAGACTTTGAGCAGATCTGTGTGTGTGTGCGTGCGTGTGCGTGCGTGCGTGCATGTGTGCGTGTGTGTGTTCCAACTGCACCGGCATGTGTGGTGTGAGAAAAGTCAACATCATCTTTTAAGTCTCTTTGACGCTGCTCCGTGCTCTCTCTCCCTCTGATCTACAGACTCTTCCTGTATATCTAGCGAGGCCGCTGGCTGTGTGAATAAATGCCAGGCTTGCATTCCCTATGCCCTTTAACAAACCCCTGTTGGGGCTGCGCTGTAGAGACCTGTGACACATATGGGTGATTCTTCAACAGGCATTAACCAAAATCTTGTAATCTTTTAAGTTAAACAGTTGTTTTTCTTTTGTTTTTTTTTTAACAAAAACAATCAAAGAATCTGCTTTGCTGCCACTTCTACACCTTCAATCATGAATAGATTTGGATACAATGTTGTTTATTTCAGTGCATTTGTTCAGTCTAGATTATTTTTATTATTGGTTGTTATTTTAAGGCTTGTATTTCCTTAAAATACAAAACTAACTGGAATAACCTATTTGTGTTACTTGTATTATGTTGGCCTAGTATATTCTATTGATTGATTGATAGGCTGATGTTTCCTCAATTTGCTCAAATTAATAATTAAATGTGTATTTATATTTACAAACATATCTACACAACGGTTTGGTTTGTGTGCATACCATTATTTATGATACAATAGTGGGAAGTATTTCTCTGACACATAATTCTCTACCATTACTTGTGAACAACATGTAGCACACAGGAAGACTATCTCTACTCCTCTTATATCCTCCTTCTCTCACTCAGTGTAATCAGCTGACTTCAAGTGTTCAGCAACCAATCAGATCTTACCATGATCTCAAACTTTAAACTCTGTTCTCTTCTCATGTCACTTGTCATTTCAATGTGTTTTTCTTCCACAGCAGGCCAACCTCATCATCATCATCATCACTCCTCATCACATCCAGATCTCCAGCTTCTCTTCTTTCCATCAACAGGACCACCACCAGTGTCCCTGGTGCCCTAGGTGGGTTTCCTACACTTCACACAGCCTCATTCCCCTACAGGTGAGATTACTGAATGTCAGAAGCACGTAACAGTGACAGTGCAGTGTCAGGTTGAGCTAAGCTAACTGCTCACAGCTAACATTTTACCCTGTTCTGCAAAACAGAACTCAAAATTACTCAAAATGTTACATATACATATACGAAAATGATTACAACCACTTCAGCACCTGAGATCACTGACAACATACTTCATCAACAGGGAGTGATGTGTCCCCAGGGCCTTTTGCAGTTTCTCTTAGGTGTGTGAGTGAAGACAAAAGCAGTCGATGTCAGACTGATTTAAGGACACACTCGCTGATATCACTATTATAGCTTAACCTCAACTTGCAATAAAGAACAAAATAAACAATAAATTAATTATAGACTTTTAGCATTTTATCATTGTCACAGAAGGTTAATCTTATTACAGACCATGAGTTTATTGTCTTTATTTAAACAGTAACAGAGTATTGTTGTGTTATCCTTTTAACTTTCAATTGTGTTATTTTTATGGACATTTTAGCCTTTGTTGTGATAAGCACAGTGAGGGAGAGGGGATGACATACAAAGGTTTACAGGTTAGACTTGAACCTAGGTTAAGCCTTAGTGGTACGTGCCAGGTGAGCCACTGGGCCACTAATTACTTTCTTTTGAATACATTTGTTTTACTGTAATAAAACAGCCACACCTCGATGGAAATTAAGGTAAAAAATAGTAACATGAAGAAATAAAAACAGATAAGTCAACTCTTAAGATTTTCTGCAATCTCTTATTAAGGTTATTTCTCATTTAGGCCTGTTGTTGACTTTCTTATTTTTTAATGTTTATATATGTATGTGTGTATTAAGAGGGGTCTCTTCTCCCATGGGAATCCACGCTGCTGCCTGGATCCTTTGGAAACTTTTTCAAAGAGACAAATTTAACAACATAACCATTTACTATCATTTAAAAAGAAATATCTCCAGATTGATTTCATCCCAATTATAACGTATACAAGCCAGTGATACCTCATCATACCTGAGGAGGTTTTAAAGGCTGCTACACTACTTGGCCAACTGAAGCTTTCACAGTGAGCCTCTATAAACATACATCACACTACAATATGTGTTCTATCAGTTGTCAATGGCCCTGCACTTATCACTTCCTACAGGGTTTATCAGAGCAGTGAAGAAGCCCTTCTCTGCTGTCTTTTAATGTGTATTTACACTGTGTATTCATATTTATATATTTCAACAATAATGTTTCCTTTTCAAAACAGATGTAGAACAGAATCATGAATAAGAACGTGTATCCATAGTTGTTATTAAAAATATGCACTGGTGGTGTGAAAGGTGGTGACCACAGACTTTAAAAGAGAGATGATTCATTTTTGTGTAGTGCCCTGCAGTACCTACATAAAAATAGATTGAAAAAAGTCTTTTAGAACATGGAATTAAATTTGGTGAAAAGAAAAACTTCACTAACACTACTCGTCACTCACTCACTATTGTGATTTCATCTGAAGGTTAGGATAAAGTAAGACCTACAGCGAGACATATGACATATGGCACGCTTTTCTTTTGTTGTCCTGTATCATGTATGATATTAAAAATATATAAACATGATTTCACCCACACACAGAGCTCTGAATGTGAGCATGCACCTGTTTAACATTCTTGTCTCTTTGTGGTGCAGTGCTGGCCTTGATCAGGCCTCTATTCATGACTACTACTGAATTCTGTCCCACTACTCTGATTCAGGGACTCTGTGGACTCTCCACTCACCCATTGTCACTCTCAACCTAAAGCTATGGTGGTTCCTGTTCAGTTGCAGGCAGCAGAATGCTGGAGTACAGCACAGCAACACAGGCTGGGTGTATGTACATAAATGTGGAGGAATGCATACAGGAAAGGGACTTATGCAATTCATTCTCATTAGTCTTTCTCTCCATTTCACACACATACAGTGTCCCAGTGTCCTTCAGACAGCATCGATGTAACCTGCTCCCCTCCCCTGGGCTTGGCCCTGTGAAGCTGGGGCACATGGAAAGGCAGAGACAGTAACAGAGCACCATAAAATGACTGTGTAACTACTTCCACTGCTGGGCCATATCCAGTCAAATCATACAGCAGCAAAGCCACTGACAATGAACATCTTCTGATGAGGCCCCTGACACACACTGTGGCACTATCCACTTCTTAAACGTGTCTGTTTACTCCCAGTGCTGTTTCCAGTTTTAATGGACTGACCAGTCAAAGGGAAAAGGAAACCAAATGCTACTCTAAGCAGTGGCAATCCTAGAGTCTGGTGGGCCCCTCCAATCAGCGAAGATATAAAGAGCATGAAAAACCTAATTTTCAAAACATAAAGAAGAACCAAAGACCAAAATAGATAACTAAATAACTTGACTGTGTCATTGTAAATGTATTTATTTAATCATGAGGTCATATAGTGATAAAGATCTCACTTACAAGCAAGACCTGAGGACAGAAAAATAAAATAAATAACAAAAAGAGATTTTCACTTATTTAAATATACAGTCAGATATGTATTCATGAAAACAAGTGGACATTTGTTAATAAAAACAGTGATCAGAGTGTATTTTTAAATATGCTTGCAGATATAAAACCAGGTGGGCCATAAAATTATGATTTAAACTCACATATGTGCAAATCAGAAAAGAGATTAAGTAAAACAATTACACCCCAAGTCAGTCAGACTGCTCACCAAATTTCTGAATTGGCCTACTGATGTCTGTTCTGTAACTTATTCACACAAACGATGTGTGAAATCTGAAGGCTGTCCTGCCAAGATTAGTATTTACTGTTGGAACATGTATAACTTCAGCCAGTCCTGAGAACGTGGATTAAAACAGTCTCGGGCATGGGAGCGATGGTAGATAAGGGGGTAATTTCTGGAGTAGCCCTTATAAATGAACAGATAGTGGTATCTGCAATAGTAATATAGTAATAACCCACAGGGCAGAGCTCACCAACACATAAAGCCCCTTTAAGCAGGTCTCCTTGATTTTCTCTCTAGATTTAGCAACTTTTAAAACTCTTTAGCTACTCTAGTGAGTCAAGCAGGTACATGCCTTACTTATTCAGAAGCTGCGTCTGATTCTAACAGATAATTCTTATCTCTTTTATTACAATGAGGATTTTATTTTTGTGGCTCTTGCCACTGTCTTTATGATAACCCTGTGCTCACTAAAGTTATTTGTTGTGATGAATGATTTAATTATGAAAATTAGTAAATGTTTTCTTGTGCAATGAGGGATTGTTACCAGGTTTTCTTATGGTTCTGGGATCTGGCCATTTCATCTTGTTTACAGTTTACTCATGTAATTTAACCCAGGTTTTTTTGTAATGGTAGAAATGATCACCAAAAGTGAAACTAAAATCCAAATTTCAATAAAACAGAAAATTTGTTTCAGAGACCACACCGTTGTCGCCTCAGACCGGCTGATGGCCAAAAGTGCGCCTGCTTTATTGTGGCCTATTGCATGTAAAAAACCTGACCAAAGCAGAGCTAACCTGCTTCCTTTAGCCTACCTAAGGCTGCTAAAGGAAAAACTCACTTATCCGAGAGGATTGACTGAATACTTGCCTAGAGCTGCAATTAAAAAAGAGCATTTGCCCCCCTGATATTTTAAGAAGGATTGGGTTATGAGGAAGAGTGACATTTTTAAGCCATCTGAGGAACATGTTTTCTTGGTATACAAAGAGTGCTATTCCCAAATGTATTACTTTAACTGAAAGGTGTAGAGGAGTAGAACTGACTTGAAGTCAGATTTTTATCATTAGCTCTATAAGCCAAACTGGAGGCATCATTTGCATGAAAGCAAATTATTTTAGGTTGTGTTTTGGACTTGTTTGGGGTTAAAAGGTTAACTTGACTAAATAGTAATAATAATAAAGAGAAGTTGGCCTCAAAATATGACACAAGATGCTGGAAGGGACGTACCAGGGAGATAAACACATTGGTGGAGAGCATACAGGGGGAGGGACAGGCATAGAAAGAGAAAAGGATGAGAGAGATGAAAGATGGAAGAGAGGAGAAGCTACTAATTCTGTGGCCAGGCGGGCAGGCGTGGAGGAAAGGATTTGAACTGAGCTCTGGTCCAGATCCTTGCCTGTTAGACTGACACAGCAACAACCCTGCCACCAGCCTAATCCTCCAAATCACCCCTCCACCATGAGAGCAGAGACAAGCAAGGATTGGAGGGGAGGATTGTGCAGGGAATCCAATGGACGGGTAAGGAAGCAGAGGGGAGGAAAGGAAACAAGAGATGGTGGAAAGAAGGAAAGACAAACAGATGGACTTACAGATAAGGGAGACTAAGAGGAGATAGAAATGGAGGAAAGATAAAAGATGGACGGATGAGACATAAGCGTTGTGTGTAGACTCAAGCCGACAGATTGATAAAGGAGAAGCTAAGGAAGCAAACACGAGAGGAATAAAGAGAGGAAAGGAAATACAACAGTGGGCCAAATTGGCTGAGAAGGATGGAGTAAAGACAGTGATGGAGAGAGTGTAGAGACAGATGAGAGTGGGAGACTGAGCAAGCGAAGGAGTGAGGGACATCAGGAGAGAATGAATGAAAAAGGGGAGAGAAGGGGATGCTTTGAGCTGGTGTTTCAGCTCCATCCAACAGCGGGTCTCTCTGGCACTAATGAGTGTGGCTGCTCTCGGGAGTGTGTCAGTGTGTGTGTGTCTGTGTGTGCAGAGGAGACAGAGAGCGTGTGCGTATAGATGCTCGGAGGATGGGGAGGCTGGAGGGGTGGAGGTGGGGGGGGCTAGAGAAGGGTGTTTGCTTGGCACTGCCAAAGCACCCCCGCTCCCCACACCACCACCGCCACCTTTTTTCTTCTGCCTTGCTGCTTACCCTTTCATCCCTCTCTTCTTCTCTTCCTCCCTCCCTCCCTTGCTCATTAGTATGATTGAATACCCCCCTCCCTCTTTCGTCTGCTATCTGCCAGGGTCAGTGAACATGCAGAGCATTTCCAAACCCACCACAACATCCACTCACCCCCCTCCACACAGCCCCCATCTATCCCTATCTTTCTCCCCACAAAACATGCACCGCCTCGGGGCACTTCTTACAGCAAGGCTGGCCTCGTCCCAACATCCACAGAACTGGATGTTTATGGCCTTAAGTAACCCCCCTCTCTTGGTCCTTTTACCACCTCCTGAGGAAGAAACCAAGGACTCACTGTTGTTTTCCTCAGCAACTGAGCTCCTACTCTCTCTTCTCTCTGCTCCCTCCCAACCATCCCTCCCTCCTCCCACAGACACTCCTCCTGAAACCAGGTCCACCATTGATTGTTAAAGGGTGTGAAAGGGCAATCAATAAGGCTTTCCTGGTGTGCACAGAAACTATAGAGCCTATACGCTAAGAAACAAGGTCTGAGTTGGCCATGAGGCTTGAGACATTTATGTTCATTGGCCATATGTGTAGAATAGTATTTAGAATGACTTTTCACACGTACACAGTCACACACACAGACACTGCCCCTCCCACCCCCCAAATGAGGGACCTCTTTAAAAATTCATTCAGTCAATAATGACCCTTCGCCCTCCCAGTCTCTCCTAGGAGCTAGCATAGCTGCTTCCTCCCACACAGCCTCTCACTTTCTCTTTCTCCTTCTCTCTATCCTTCCCTCTTTCCGTGCCACACACACACACACACACACACACAGTCTTAGACTCTCTTACAAGCCCATTTGCACACATACACGCCTCCTCGTCCTCTCAAGCTTAAAGTCAGGGCATCTACACTTTGGAAAGTGCTGTAGCATCACCATTAGTTATGCTAGCATGTCAGGTTAAAACGCTACACTTTGTTCACACTACCACTACACCGCACTTACATATCTTTTTGTGAACAGTGGTGTTTTCTAGTCGTGCAGATATGAAGTAGTTTTCCCTCCAACGACAGAGTTACCTTGTGACTTCGCCAGTGGCTCAACAAATTAGCAGTGCTATCTGGAGGCAAGGCTAGCAGAGATAAGCGTCATGCTACACAGGCGATGGGACTTTTGATCCAGTCAGCCATGTTGTCTGCTCTCCTCTGAGATGGCTTCCATTTATCTGATCACTCATACCGCTGGATCACGTGTCTTGGACCAGAAAAAAAAACATTAAAATGTATTTTAGGGATACTGGAGAGTCCCCAAAGTCTGGGCTGAGAGCCAAGCTTTTCCTTCATAGCCGTGTGTCATGGATTTATTTTGTGTCGGTGCCATGTTTGAACTTCATTTGGTGGTTATGCAGACTAGGACTACTTCCTCATTCAAATTGGCTGATAAAATGGATATTTAATTTACTTAGCAAAGAATACATCATACTATATAGAGACTAAATGTGACTTTTTTTACATAAATTACTGCATTTACACTCAACAGCCCATACATACGCACCTATATACATATCTATACATACATGTACAGTACAGCTATACACTTCTATATATGCAGGTCCATGTTCATATCAACCCATAAGCGGAAGAGGTAGGACCTTCATCAAAGATTTTGTTATGTTTATGTTTATTTTAAATTTAATTATCTCTATTGTGAATAAAGGCCTAATGTAAATTATATTTATCCAATCATTTATGGTTTGCAAGTGCTATTTCTTGTGCTATTTCAAAGCCTTAAAGCCTTAAAACTGAGTTTCATGTTAAAAACTGTCTCCAGGATGCTGTGGATTTCCCCAAGATAGAGCCACATAGAAGTAGTTCCAAAAGATGTGAAAGTGGTGTGCCATAGGACCTCCAGCAGACTGTCTGATTAGAAGAGTTAATCCTCTACAGTGAAGTACAGAAGAACCGAGTCACGTTCTTCCAGCTGAATTTTCTCCACGAGGGACAGCATGTCATTAACCATTGGTGTCTGCAGATCCTGTACCTTTCCCCCCAGTGTTATATCTTGGGAGTACTGCCTTTTTAAAATATTGAAAAGCATTATGGTGACTAGCATCTGTATAGGTTTTTTGAAAAATATCGGATTTCCTTTCCAGTTGTTGTGTCATCTTTTGGAAATTTCTTGCCAACAAAATCTCTGGTCCCAACTCTTTAGATTAAAGTTCAAGGCTCAAAAACATAACTTAATTTAAGAGTGTGCAAGATGCAGTAAGACTATTCCTGGACCTGCCTCTAAACCTCATGTAATATTTACTGGACACAAAGTCTGGGTCATAGGCAAACCATTTGAGAATTTCAGTCCTGCCCTTCAATTGGTGCCTATTAATTATTTCATTCCTTGTCTTAAGGGAGCTGGGGTGGACTGAAACAAAAATTCAGGCCTGGAACTGACGGCATCCCAGGTCACCCTGTTTATGCAAATCATCAGACCACTTATGTTGTAGGCTCACCCTATTTGTTGATATAACGTGCACTGGACTAGTTATAAATCTAGCCACTATGTTCATCTGGGAAGAGAGCTATCCAAATGACACAATACCAAATTACAAGCATTTGTGAGTATTGTGCCCTAACCAGCATGTTATTGAAGGAGAAAGAGGAGGGGGGGGTGCTGCATGGCCATAGCAGAAAACTGACTAGTTAACAGAACATCAGGTAAAGGGCAGTAGTTTTCTAGTGGGCACCAAGTGTCAACCCACCGTGACATCCCCCATTGGTTTGTGAGCTGCTGTTTTGAAGCCTCCAGTCCTTGGTTTTTTGAAACCAGAAGAAACCATATTTGGAGGAGAAAGTGGAGCTGAGGAGGAGTGAGGGGTGGAGCTGACCTGCTCTGTGCTCTATCCTGATTGTGTGGTACAGTCTGTCATTCACACATTAGCCACGCCCTAATTCATCCCCTGCTTTATGGTCTATTTTCCTCTAAATTAACGATCATTTTAAAAATGAACATCATGTTGTATTGAAAACTTGAGACTATAAACTAGAGACTGAGACCATAAACTTGTTAGGAAAACATTTACTGAGCTAATAAATCAAGAGAGAAGTATTTTTCCCATAGACTTCAATACAATCTGACTTCTTTTTACAACTGGAGTCGCCCCCTGATGGTCATTAGAGAGAATGAAGGTTTAAGGTTCTTCAATCACATCACTGAAAAATGAACTGAAACATTATATATTTGATGGGAGAGAGGCAGGAGAGCTCATCCATCTGATTCCTGTTCAATTTTCACAGCAGACTTAAATGTCCAACACCACCAAGAAATGTCCCTGGGCGCCCAACGGGCTGTGATGATTACTGGGGGAGGGGCCTTCAACTAACTGGTATAGTCTGCCCCCCACTGATCTGTCTATGTCTTTCCATCCCAATCTATATGTGAGTTTACGCCAGCTGCACTATAATAGTCCCTTACAAATAGAAAATATTAGGTTTCTTATATCTGCTGGTGGATTTCATTTGTTCTGGGGTCCTAAATACTGTGCTATCAGCCAGTTATTTTTGTAGTTTGTAAATCAGTATTTTTGTTAATTTGCTGCCACCATCATATTACTTCTTACTTCTTAAGTACTAATTAAAAAATCTTTTCTAATTTGTTGTGTATATTTTTCCATGATCTGGTTTCTCTTTCTTTTTAATCTAAGATCTGGTTTAATTGAATTTTTCAAACTCTTCAATCTGAAGTTGTTTTGCTCTTTTGTATGGAAAGCTGTCAATGCAACTCACCTTCCCTCTCATTATTGCTGTACATGCATCCCAGAGAGCATGCGGAGACACCTTCCCATTATCATCATCATCGAAATAATCTGATATTTCTTTGATTCCATGTTTACTCCATATGCTCGACTTGAACCTCCAATATCTAAGCTTGCCTCAGGTACATCATTGATAATGGCAGATGTAATGGCATTGAGTCATTGTTACAGTTTTGCACTCTGCTGCTATCAGTAAGAAATAATCCACATTTGAAAATGTTGAATGTTGAGATGAAAGGAAAGTATAGTCTCTAACTGATGGCTTTAGGTGTCTCCAAACATCAATCGGTCCTGTCTAAGAGTTTATATTTTCTTTGTTATTTTTTGGGATTGAAATATTTCCATTGCTGATAAATCCCAATGAGGGTGATATTAAAATCCATCCATATACAAGAGTACCTTGTGCTTCTGTTTCAATTCTAGCCAGTATTTGTATGAATATCTGGCTCTTAGCTGGAAGGAATATATACATTGTTGAAGGTAAACAGATTTCCATCAACTTCCCCTCTATGATTATCTGATTTCTCTATCTCAGTAGATATAGCTTTGTACACCACTCCTCTGTGTGTTTTGATCCATCTGAAGAGGAAAATACATATTGAAATCCTTGTCTTTTAAGTTTTTGATGATCTCTCCTCATCATGTGGGTTTCTTGCAGGAATACAAAATCTCTGTTCTCTCTGTTTTATTATTTTTGACTGGAATCAGGAGACCATGATCATTTAAAGAAATGACATTAACCACATGGCGCCTGGACTCAAGACAAAAAAAAAAACGCCATATAAGATGACACGGAAGACAAATGCTTACATATAGTTTAAATAAAGCAGATATAATAGGCAAACACTGACAATAACATGCGACACTTGAAGTCATTTATGTGATTATGTGTGTTAAGATTCAAAGAGTAGAGAGCAAACTAGGCAAGGCAAGGCAAGGCAAGGCAAGGCAATTTTATTTGTATAGCCCATTTTTACAGACAGTTTGTCTCAAAGGGCTTTACATAGCATCATAACAACATCCTCTGCCCTTAGACCCTCACATCGACTTCAATTGTCCCTTCAATTCTGAGTGTAAATTAAGTAGAGAATATATGTATGTGTGTGTGTTTGGACGCTAGTGTAGCATCCAAAGTAAAGCATGTAAAGTGGCAGAGAGTCAGAACAGGACAGTGAGGGACTGTCCCTCCCTCCACCATCCTTATTATTATAGTCATCATTGTAATATCGTTTTTTGTTAGTTTAGCCTCTGTCCAGACTCTGAAGAGACTTCTGACTCAGTGCATGTCTTGTCCATCCCCGAAATCTTTGGGCCCTTCTTAACGGTCCCTGCCCTGCCACACCAGAACAGGAAGTAGACCAAATCAAACTAATAAAATATATATATATATATATACCTATAAAGGCCATGTTTGAGGGTGGAGGGAAATGATCTCCCCAAATGTTAGGGGCCCACCCTAGTAGAGGAATGATCTACCTGCATGAATGTCCAATATCCCATAGATAAACACAAAACATGATGTGACCTGTTCAATCATCTACATTATTTGTAAAGAAGAGAGGAGAGTTTTGTCCTGTTGATGAACTCCTGATGCTTTTCTTTTACTTGTGCCGTCCCTGGCCTCTGGTTGTTGCCATGGAAATGGCTCGAGTATGTTGTTTTCCATGCTGTAGCCCGGTATCCTCTCTGACAGCGGCCATCTCAGCTCCTGTGTGGCCTCTTGTGCTTCCTGAAGTGTGGAAGCACTTACATTCTCCCATAGGTTCTGTAATTCTCCATCACCTCGTAGGCCTAATCAAGAAAATCTCCCTGTAATTTGTGAATTCTCTTCTTCCAAGTCAACTTACGGACAGTTTCTTTTATGTCAAACTGCAGGAAGTTTATACCTATGGCCTTGGAGTAACAATGGGTTCTGGTCTCAGTGTTGGAGCTTAATGAATACGTAGAATTTGCAGGGACACAGACTTAATAATAGACTGGCCCTCAGAGTCCTGAGTCCCAATTTATTTTTGATAATGAATATCTCTAAGATGTTACTCTCTCCACATACAGCTGTTAAATGGTTAATAAGTTGAATTCTATTCTATCTGTCATACAGTCTGTCAGTCAGATTTAGTTTTGTGTAGTATTGCTGTTAAAACATTTCTAAAATATTTTCTGAGGTCCATCCAATGAGCCTTCTCCAAATAGTGCATCAGCACTGGAACAAAAAGCAAAGGGGGATATTCACCTTTGACTTCACCTGTGCCTGTTCCTATTACCACCCATTACCACCTTTTACGGTTCTAAGAGGAGGTCCCTGGTGGCAGCATGTTCCCTGTGAGCTCAGCACGACACTGCTTCTCCTCTCCGTCTCTCCCTCCTTCCATTCATCCATCATGAGTATGCTGCTAAATGGAGCAGAGCGCCTCACCCCTGACCCCTTTCAATGAACCATTGGGTCTTCGAGGGGTGCAACACTCCCATGGTCCCGAGGGGAGTGATTTGGAGCGACCTGCTCACATTGATAATGTCCCACAGCATTCAGGGTGCATTAAGCCTGTGGACATCCCTTCCATCTAGACCCTTCTCTCTCTTTGCCTCTGCCCCTACACATCCTTTTCTTTCTGCACCCATTCATTCCTTACTCCATTTTAGAAAACACAAATTAAGTAACATTGATTCAAAATGTATTGTTGTCATCAAAACCTGTGTTCTAGCAGCAATGATACACAATATAATAATAATAATAAAAATAATAACAACAATAATATGCTTAATATCCAGTGCAATGGATTTGATCTTGAATTAATGTTGCATGGAAGTGGAAGAAGGATATAAATAAATAAACTTATACTAATTCACTGACATAACGCCCACTTAACCAATCCTATTTAGCACTTTCTTGGTCTATCTGTGTGCTGAACTCATGATCTAAACCAGAATGGGAGCAAAGAAAGGAAATTGAAGAACTTAATAAATGCTGAATACCTATTGAATATAAATAACTGAATCTTTTAGAACCACTGATCTGCATTAATGTGGTGCCACTTCCCCTCTAAAATTTCCACAAGCTAAGTGCAGTTTCAGTGAAATTAGGGGCTCCATATTGAAGTAGCTCATCCAACCAGTGATTGATCATGTATGGATCTGAAAGTTCAAGTTCAAGTCAAAAACCCAACTTCAGGATTGGTAATTAAATAAAATTGAGCCACCAAAATTAAAAACAAGGTAACTAGAAGGTTCTGCAGCCATGCTAGTTGCTCTGTGTGGCTTCAGCTATATAAGCCCACTGGACAAAAACCCCACCATCTGGTTTTTATCATCTTTGTGAGAGGGTACAATCGGCATTCACACCTGGGTCAGCTGTCTCTGCAGTAGTCGCAGGTATTTATGTATGTAAACATGTATTTTAACAGCAGTGGCACAGTGACTTTTACAGATATGCAAGCAGAACCGAGCAGCCAACAACCCCAGCAACTCACCTGTGTACTACACAAACCACAAACATATGAACTAGACTATAACACCTTAATGTGACAGTAGAAGCAGTAAATCTCTCTAAATTCAGGTCCTGTCCTGTCTCATGATTTTGTGCTGTCCGTCTTGCCTGTGCTGAAAGTCTCTCTCCTTCATCTTGCTGCTCTGTGACTGGACATCTTCACCTTTCCGAACTGACACTAAACATATCAAATGTGTAGATTATATGGTAACAATGACAATGACACAGTGACCATGTAGATCACTGTAGCTTCCTGCCTCTGTGTTGTTGATCTTTACTGGTTCGTGGTCTGGAGTTGAAGTACAGAGATGAGGCAACTTTGGTCTTAGCATTTATTTACTGATAAAGTCTAAAGAGCACCCACATTGTGTTGCCATGTTCACTGCGAAGATCTAGCTAACTAACTCTGCTCTGGTCATGGCTCTCTCTCTCTCTCTCTCTGCATTGTTTCTGAGACTCCTCTTTTTGCCATGTATGTTATCTGATGGGAAAATCCCTGAGCTTATTATTCTTGTTCATTTATACCTGAACTGTTTGTGCATCTACGTCTACCCTAGCTTAAATACTTACCTTACCTTGTCTACCACCTGTCCATCCTATCAACACTCCCTCCTCCTTCACCATTTCTCCTGCCAGCCATCCATCCACTTGTCTTGCTCTATCCATCAGCACATTTGTTCCTCTCTCCATGCCTTTAGTGCTTCTGCACTCCCCCATTCATTATTTCACCCCTCCCTCTCTAGTTGCCTCAGTCCATACAACCCCTCCATCCATCTATGTACCCTCCTTCCATCCCTCATTTTACCCATCCATGCTTTCTTGTTGTCAGTTTCTTCCTAATAATAAATAATAAAACCACTTAAAAAAATCACATTTATATTTCATCTTTGGATGGATATTATTGAGCCTTATTCAATATTTTATGGCCAAAACTACACATGTAATGCAAACGTTTTAATTAAAAATATTACAATAAAACAATTATTAATAATATTTGGTGACCTTACAAACACCATTTCCCATAAACCCTGGACTATTATTGGCAACTCATTATGCCTTCTAAGATACTAATATGTAATAACAGCAAGAAAAAAAAAAAGGCGAGATTGTTTTATTTAACTTTTGTTAAACTCTGAAAGGCCCAATTTTTTTTTTTTTTTTTTAGAAAGTAGTAGTTTGTCGTTTTATTTAAAAAAAACACTATTGAAAGAAATGGTGAGTGAATAACTGCATTGAATTACAAAAGCTGGTGAACATGACATCAGGACACAAGAACAGGGATTGTAGGGGTTTTCATTTTACCTTAAGGCTGATTAAAATGGTAGATGCTTGTAGATGTATTATGTTATTATATTATGTTATTTACTCTCAACATTGTGAATCCACCCATTCTGGTGGTGTAATAATGTGGGTGATGTTTTCTTGACTCACTTTGGGCCTTAATACCAATCAATCATGGTCTGAATGCCAGAGTCTGAGTATTGTTGCTGACCATGGTTCACCATCTTGTAATGGAAACTTCCAGCGGAATAATACAACATATCCCACAATACATCACAAAGCAAAAGTCCTCTCAAACTGGTTTAATGAGCACATCAGCCAGTTCACTGAAGTTCAGTGGCCTCCCCAGTCACCAGACCTGAACCCTTTGGGATGTAGTAGAATGGAAGATTTATAGTATAAATGCACATGACAAATCAGAAATGTTGATTAAGATTGTTGTTGGTTTCCAACATCTTGTGGAACAACAAACAGACGGATTGAGACTTTACAGAGCAAAAAGAGGCCCTACCTAGTATTAGTGTGATGTTCCTAAAAGCGAGTGTACATAACAATCCTCAAATAAAAACGCTTTGTGAGTTTAGTAAAAATGATTTCCTCTGAAGAACAATCAGGCCCACCCAAACACAATTATTTGACAAACACACAATCAAGCCATTTCAGATGCAGCACCTGGATTCTTCTCCAAATCCCTTGATGCATGGAGCAGTAAGAGTGGAAAACAAAGAGTCGGCGTCGTCAGCCTGCAATTGAATCCTCCATTGTAATCCCCTAGTTTTTAATCAAGGCATATAATTACTGCCTATAATACAGCATTAGTACTCATACCCTAAATTATGATTGCACAGAAAAATTGTGATTATTTCCTTTTCCTGGTTCTAACCCTTTCTCTGCCGGGTTCATTATCGCTACTTATAGCTCTTAGCACCAGCATGACATCAGCCCTCAAGTCGGGCCATTTTGTACCTTGTTCTACAGGTGCCCAAGACAGTTCTTTAAAAATGTACCTCTGCAGCACCTCACAGAGTGAGAATAGTGCCGGATGAATGTGGCAATCAGTGCTTGGTGGGTATGAAAGAGTCATAGAGGCTGATTGCACGGTGGGAGCCGCAGAGCAGTGCTCCTCAGACTCTCTCCATGCTAGGAATAACAAGCTCCATCGCCCACAGTGTGAAACAACAGACTGCTAATTGAAATCAGCACGCCTCTCCCTGAGCTTACTCTAATATCTGCCGGCTGCCTGGTTTGTGATATGGGTAAGGTATGGGGGTGTACTGTTGCAGCTGTTGTCCATGTATGATGTGGATCTCTTCAGCAATGCATTTATTAATGATGCATTGGGCTGGAACGCCCTTCATGAAAATAACAAGGAGAACCAGTTGCGCATGATGAATTTGACCTCACACCTATATATCTGCATCACATACTGTATTATTCACTGCCACTCTTTAAGCTGCAGTTCATTTATATGTTGAGCTACAGTCAATAACGGGTAGCAGCAGGACCCAATTGCAAGCAGATTCATGGTCAGAGCAGGTCAGCAGGTCAAGATCCAAGGGGGGAAACACAGCCACAGGAAAGCAGAACCAGGGGACACAGGACCAAAACTGGGTCGAGAAGAAGATGGCAGGTCAGAGAACCGACTAGGTGACCCTCACTGACCCCTCTTCCTACTTTTGTCTGTGCGTTGCATGTGTTTGCATTTCACACACTTATCTTGTTTGTTCTCACAGCTTCACTCAGTTTTACCAGGACACCCAAAAACCAACCAATAGCCCAATGGTGGTCTTTTTCATGGCCACAGGTTTAGCCAGTGAATTTTAAGTGTTCAATGGCAAAGTGTCTCTAAAATTGTTTACTACTGCGAGGACAAAGTTAGTCTTCTATAAATACTTTCTCACTTCCCTTGTCTGTAAAACATCCAAGTCCATCCAAAAAATATTTGAGTTCATTTTTTGAAAACCACAGGATCTTCAGCTGAAGATTAATTACACAATAATGCAGTAACAAATATTTGGTTTTTGGACAACCATGTCACACTATGGGACACAGGAATAAACCATATCATGCTTTGAAATAGACAAAATTCGTCATTGGTTTTGGTCTTTTAATTGCAGGTAATGACAATAAGAGAGCAAAATATAGAATATCACCACATTTACAGTTGGGACACTCTACATGATCATCCACCATCCTGTCCTTACTTTCTGTCTCACTAGATAGAAAGTGGGTAAAATACCCTCTGCATTTGCAGTAGAAGTTGGCATTGGATGTTAACTGAGAACTGTCCACCATGATTGTAATTCTGCAGTAAAAATTCTTGATTGATTTTGGAATCAGAGTTAGCCCAGTGGGCAAAGAAATTAATTCATCTTGATTGAGTAGGACCCTCAGCACATTTTGATCAATATGTCTGCTCGTACTTCACTCCACCAGTCCAGTCCGGCTTCATGAAGAAAGACCCACATTGCACATTCTTCTTCTAACTGAAGGGTTAGCATACAGCATGGTTAACATTTCATAGATATGCAACTCAGAGGCGAGGCTGAGCTTCATTGTAATTTTGAACACAGCAGCTTTGAGAACGCACTGTTCCTGCACTGCAAACACAAAGACTAATGCATTCTCTCTTAGTCCATCACACACTCACACTAGAGCAGCACACACACACACTATATGTACTTGTGATATGCAGTTGCACAAACATATGGCAGTCATGTAGAGGGGTGCAGAAAGTCATATGTCATGTATTCACCTACACAGACATATTATACTGACTAATTCCTCATACAGAAATTCCAATCCAGAGACCATGATGTGCCTTAGAGCTTGACCTTGCAATGTAACATTACACACAGGAATACCACAAGCTTTAGGCATTTCAACAATGTTTTACTGGCCACCCAGTACACAGCTACAGAGCTACACCAGTGTTTTCATTATGAATGTGCTACCAATGGCACTCAGCCACAAGATTCTTCAATCACAAAATCATAACCCTCTTCTGTAGGTGGAGGCATGTAATGCAATGCTGAACTAAGAAACAAAGGAATCAGGTGACAGTGTTGTTTGTGACACAGAATATCATATCACCAAAGAATTTTAATGACCGGCCAGCAGAGAGGGAGAGATGAGATGCTGCATGTCCTCCGTAGATCACTGCCTTGCTGCTACATGCAGTGAATGAGGATGATGAATTACCCGATTTGACAACAGTGGGTGTAACCACTATCATCCATATCTCAATAACTTAACAAGGGTTATCATGTGCTGTTGTGGTGAAAATGATTGTAGGGGTGGGGTTGGTGCTGTACAGTGTGTGCCTGTTGTGTGATTTTAATATCCGTGCTTATGAGTGTGCCTGTGCTGTTTGTCTTTTGCACCAGCTCAAGTAAGTGTGAAATGTTGTGTATTTGTATGTGTGTGCGTGAGTCACACTCCAGCTGCCAATGCAGAGCATCAACAGTGTGTGTGTGTGTGTGTGTGTGTGTGTGCGTCTGTGTGTAGAGTAGAGTGAGACTGTAGCTCCCACTAACAAGCCATTACAATCCTATTGATTTCTCATTAAAGCCCTGGTTAAAAATACAGCGTGATGTTGCCGTGGAGGGAAAAGCAGATAGTATGTGTGTCATCCACCCAAGGAGTGAAGACATGAACTATGCATGTGTTCAGGCCAACAAGCTAAAAATATAAACACACGCACACACCTGGCTCATGCACTCCACAAACATGACACGCATTCACAACTGTCAGCACACACATACGCACATGGTCCACCCATTGTATGATGTGTGACTGAGCCACCCGCCCCCCTCCCTCCTTTTTTTTTTTTTAATTAAAGCATGCAGTAAGTGTGAAATTAACTCTCTCCTACACCAGGCCTGACAGCTCTGAGTGGGAGGAGGGAGAATCGAATGCCTTTGTCTCCACACATAATTAGAGATGGAGAGAAAGAGAGGGGTAAAGGAAGAAAGAAAGACCAGCCAGTCCACCACAATGAGCAACCAGCAGTGAGACAGACGAGATAAAAGAAAGACAGGGTAGACAGAGAGAGAGAGGGAGTCGAGAAGAGGAGGACCCCGAAGATGATAAAGTGGACGGAGGAAGATAAAGTAAGATGGAGAGTCTGATCAAGGGAGAGAGAGATTTAGGGAGAGGAATGGTTGAGTGGATGGAAGGAAGGAATAAAGGGAAGAGATAGGGACAGTAAAAAAAGAAAGAAAGAAAGAAATGTGGGGTATGCGGAGGGGTGCTGTAGTCATTACCACCTGTAAAAAAAAAAAGCTCATCCTCTCATGCCTGGGGATAATTTGATGATCCACCACCGCACTGCCTTGTTCTGCAGTAAGAGCGAGAACCACAAGAGAGAAAACCACAGAGCAAGAGAAGAACAGAAAGGAAAAAGGGAGAGGTAGCGAGAGTAGTGGCGGGCTTGATAGATGGTACAATTTGGAAAAGGAGAGAGGCAGGGAGTCTTATAAGTTTAAGAATTGATGAAGACAAAATGGGCCTGGGTAGCAGGGGTAATAACTTGTGGGGCTTCATGCTGCTCCTTATGGGCCGTGTCCCGCCTTGGCCCGTCTCTGATGGACGGTTTCCCCACCTTCCTCCGTCCGGCTGCACCACCTCCTCTGCAGCTGAAATGAGTGTAAAGGGGAGAAATGGCTGGGTCCGGGTGTGGTGAAAAGGTAATCAGCTGCTGTGCTGTGAGCTGCCACCATGACAGATTTGTCAATGGATGTTGATTCTACTGAACTTCTATTAAATTGGCATCTTCTGCTCTAAACACTCAGGGCTACAGGACATACTGAGGGGCATTGGTGACAAAGTAAGGCTTATCCGTGATGTTATGTAGCATGAGACTACAAATTAAGTGATTCAGTATCTAAATGTCTAAGTTGTGAGGTTAGAAATTCAACCAAATACAATTCTTAAACTTGAATCATCATTCTGACTTTAAAGAGCAACTTTAAAGAGCAGAAAATATTTATCACCTGTGACAGTGACAGGTACTGTTTTCACTTTGTGAGGCTGTGTGTGTCATCATGGCAAAATGTAGGCCTGAGCACATCTACTGAAGTGAGAACTACAATGTCTGTCTGTCAAGCAGAGAAGATACAGTCACAGAACTTTTACATGGTACCCAAGTGGTCCAAGGGAAAATCCACTGTGACGTGGTCTATTAGTTTGTGATCTGAAACCTCCAGTTTGTAATTTGGTTGTTGCCATTTTAGTTTATTTTAACCAGGAAAAAACATGTTTGGAGGAGAAGGTAGAGCTGAGGAGGAGTGAGGCGTGGATCTGACCTGCTCTGTACTCTATCCTGATTGGGTGGTACAGTCTGTCAATCACATAGTAACCACACCCCAATTCATCCCCTGCTTTCTGGTCTATTTTCCTCTAAATGGACCATCATTTAAAAAATGATCATCATGTTGTATTGAAGACTTGAAACTAGAGACTGAGACCATTAACTCATTAGGAAAACATTTACTGAGCTAATAAATCAGGGGAGAAGCGGGGACATTTTCCCATAGACTTCAATACAATCTGACTTCTTTAACAACCAGTGGAGTCGCCCCCTAATGGTCATTAGAGAGAATAAAGGTTTAATGCCCTTCAGCATTGGCTTCACTTTTCAGACCCAGAGGTTCAGTCCACTTTTATAAACAGTCTCTAGTGTGCTCTCACCCATTAGTACTGAGTATGCATGTAATAATGTACTAATGACTACTGAGTGCTCATGGATCAGAATATCAACATGTTGATGGGGATCGTGGCTGGTGTGATCCCATCACAAGATGGCCTCTAGTTTTTATAACCTTCAGTGGTTTAACCCTACACAGGTGACGTAGTGGTGAAAAAATCTGACAACATTGTTGTGTGTGGTTACAGATGTAACAGTACAGAGTGGCTATATATATTCAATTATATTTTTTTACTCATCTTTATCAGACTCTTCCAGCAAATGGCATGATTTAACATATTAAACATACAGGTGTATATGCTGGAATATGGTGTTTTCTAAGTGTTTAGAAAAGTCTTAGAAAACATTAAAACTATATGTGAATATATTACTAACATTATGAAATGAAGAGTTCATTCTGAGGGGACCATTCTTGCCTCGTCTTGAGACAACACGTAAAAAATTGTTGTCACGTGTTGTTATTTTTGTTTCTATTATTTTGGGGGGTTTTTTTGCAGTTTTTTTTTTTTTCAACTAATTGTTGAGATCTGGAAATATGGCGACATTGCTACAACAAAGCAAGAAACAGGATTTTATCTAGATTATGAGCATGCAGCATATAAGACCAAGAGTAAACACACCCTTACATGTATCATTTGTCAAAACTGAACCAGAGAGTCAGTGTGTGAATTTCTTTTCTTAGAAATAAGTTTTAAAAAACCTGAGATTTCAACCAGGTTTTCCTGGTAATCTGGACCTGCATTTCACCCACACAGTCTAAAGTATGGTGTGGTAGTAGTTGGGAGCGTGACGGATAAAAGTGGCAGGAATGGGTGTCATATGGTGGCAGCTAGAGAGAGAGAAGAAGAGAGAGACCCTAACACCGCTGCTTGAATACAATAACTACCCACCATCAAGCAGCTCTTACCTTCAACACAATATCTGCTGCCTAAAGCATGGCACAGACCAAGATTACTGAGACTAGATATCCCAACTGTGTCCACCAACATACACAGATTTACTGTCAATCAATGCAAACACCACATCAATACACTGAATGACAGGAAGACAAAAACAGACATTGCCTTGATCATTTTAATGCAATTTACATGCAAACAAAACAAAATTGAAGAAAAATTAATTTTTGAGTGAACTGATGGGACTATGTGACACCTGTTTGGATATTGAGTGATTCATTATTGTTCTCCAGCACTGATTGCACATTAACAACCCTAATGTGCAGGCCTCCATGTTTTTTGGTTTGTCTCAGGTGTTTTCAGTGAGATTTTAGAGACTTTTTTTTTCTTCCTGTGGAACAGCAGAGACACATTACCAGCAGAGACATGACATTCTTTAAATGAAAGATGCTGTTATGACTGCAACAGGTCAAGGGCCTCTGAGGAGGAATTGTTTTGGGTGGCCGAGGACGCAGTTTCACCATTCAGGAGAAAATGATGAACGTTTAGTAGATGCACAGACGTGGTTAAAGAATACAACTGCATCTAAACAATAATTATGTAATTTTTTCTATTAATCTATCACTAAGTTTTTTTTTATTTTTTCACATTGTTTTATTTTTCAAGGGTTACTTTTCATTTTCTAACTTTTCATCAAGAAGCATCTGTCTGTGCCATGTTCTATGCAACTTCCACAGAAGGTGTTGTGTGTTAAAACGTTTGCACAGGCATCCAGAGAAGACTAACATGCCATTCATATACAATGGATCTCATCAAGCTGACTGAAACATGACAACTCGTCTTCATGGGATCACTTTGAATGTTTGTAATTATAATCATCCGAGCCACAACTCAGACAGTTTTTCGGAAACATTTTGTTTATTTAGTGCTACATATTTGGCCCTGTGATTTCAGCAGCTGTCAGCATATTACACTAATGGGACCACTGATAAACAAGAATAATAGTGTGTTTTATGAAGGAATCTGAGTAACAAAAGCCTCCACACAATATTCAGCTAGAAGAAAAAAAGTAATATTGAGTCATTTGCCACACAATGAATTTTGGTCAACTCGTCGATCCACTCGGAGTCAGCCACTTAAACTGTCTAAAGCGTGAAAGCAGGACTGTCAAAGTGTTGAGAGGAAAATCAACTGGTGACTCGACGGCACACTGCACTGTCACTGATCCCGGAGTCTCTGTCCAACTCCACACCGCTCTCTCTGTCATGTTTACAACATCCCAGCTCTTGGCGTCAACATCACCCAGCCTTGCCAATAACGTCCTGTCGTCCATCAAAACAAGTCGTCCATCAAAACGCCTGCCTGGCCCCGCCCCCTTTCCCTTCCATTATCTACACACAAACCCCAGGCGACTCCACAGGACCAGACAGCCCGCCTCGGCCCCTGGCTCCGGCTATCGATTGGTTCTTACGGTAATGGGCGTCTGTCTCCCTATTGTCTAATTGGCTAAGTGATGGGATTGATCCTCAGATTGTTCACTAAGTTCATTTGATGTGGCCAAAGTCAAGACCAGCAAGTGGACTGCATCGCATGTTTGGAGCTACTGGGAGCTGTGCAAGACATTCAGCGTAATGGCTCTGTAATTGATCAACTGGTGATGGTGGGTGGGGCTGGATGCATTAGTGCTGGAGGATGTTAAGAGAATGTTGATTAAGGCTCATTATGGCCATCATTATGTGATAATCGATCAAGGTGCACGTGTTGTATGTGGCCTTTTATGTGACGTCTTGTCTGGAGAATCACTGCTCTCCAGGCTGTTTTCTTTCTGTCTGTCAGGTTGTAATAAAAGGTGCTGTCGAAGAGGCCTGGGTAAAAATCTCACATCAGCTCTCTTATGCTAAGGTTGAAAAAAGGTCCATATATCTGGGGGAAAACATCAAACCCCCTAAATGACTAAAGATCAATATGTCATTCAATATCTTGCACCAGACGGAATTTTATCCAGCTACACGTTTCAACTTCATCAAGGAAAGGTCTATTTATAGTCAAGCATAAACAGGTATTTTCTCTTCCCAGTTACAAGCAGAGCTTCAGAGGTCTTTCTTAACCTTTCATAATCTATTTACACAAATATCTAAGCAATACAGCAGCGTCTGCACTGCATTTTATTTTATCTCAAGTCAAAATAGTGAGAATGGGCTGCCAGCGGCCTGCACCTTCCAAGTCCTGTCCCAATAGTAATAAGACTTACTTAATTTCATATCTGAGTCTCACCTTGCTACTCCCACTCTTTTCTTATAGTTTCTCTCTCCACTTACAGAGTGGGCAGGGAGACAGCAAGGTAGAGAGACAGCGAGAGAGAGGGAGGGATAGAAACACATCAAACATGTGCATGAATCCACAACACTTCCAGTATCCTCAGCAGCACATGCAGTCACTGATTAAACACAGGATTAACACCTCGGAACACACACACACACACAGAATCAACACCTATCATCATGCATGCACACTTGCCAGCAGCTTGTACAGCCCTCCGCTGCCACCACTATGTGTTATCTTCCTCCCATATGTGTACCTCAGGGCCCTACCCTGTCTCTGTAATAGACTGTCTCGCTCAGTACCACAGAGTCTCCGTGCTGTGCTGGAGGGAATACGCATGCGAATGTGTGTGGAGGTGTGTGAAGAGGGTCGAGGCCGCCTTTTTTTCCTCCATGCCTGCCACTCTCCGTAAAACAATTAAATCCGAAATCCTACCCCACCCTACCCTACCGCAGTGGCCTGCAGCGACAGCAGCAGATTCATGCACGTGTTGGTGTATGTGTGCGTGTTTATGAATATGCATGACATCGTATCCAGCTACTGTGTGTGTTTGCATCCGCCTGCATTCTCCACCATTAGCTTTCTCCCCCATCAGCCTCATTATGAGTCATGAGTCATGACTCATCGAGACGATGTTAAACTCCCTCTGAATAAGCTTCATTCATATTCAGGTGAACGCTGCACGTCTACAGTGTGATCCCTCTCTGTCACACGCAGATGGCAGCCATATCAAAAAGAGTTCAGTGTCCCTGACCGCATTAATCTGCTGGTATCCTGTGTAGACGACATTCCTGGACCCCAAAACCAGACAGGCAACGCTGTGCATGTCACGCTGCTATCAGTCCTATCTGAAATGTTTAGCCTGGAGGGTGAAGACTTCCACATGTGGGAGAATAAGAAGAGCTAAGAACAGGGAACAAGGGGGAGTGTGGTGTGTGGTGGTAAAGGGAAATAGAGATAGGAGAAGAGGCATAGAGAGGGAGAAACCAGAGATTTGTGAAAGGAGGGTGGAGGAAAGAGAGGACGAAGCTAAAAGAGGAGACAGTGATACAGGGATATGTCGTCACAGAGGAAAAAGGTTAATCCATTTAACATGCCGCATATGATCCCATAAGCTGCGCAGCAATGATGGTATCTCCAGAATCCTGCACATACCCTTCAGGCAACGTTGTTTATACGACACAAAATTACCCTTGTGAATGCACAATACAGGTCGCTGCTGAGGTCAGCACATTCTAGAGATCATGAGATTGGCACAATTAGAAAAGTGAATTAAAAGCCCTAAAATGGCCATTGTTTAGGAGGCAATGAGTCCCATGATGGTGCAGAGTAGCACAAATAGCCACAGCATGGATTAAATGGAAGGTATAGCTAGAGAGCATATGATTAACCAAGACGAGGAGGGATGATGAGTGTTAACAGTGACAGTGTGTGTGCTAGGTAGCCGGGACTCCAATTACAGACAGCAACAAGAGTAGCAGCAGAATCTATAGGTCATTACTGTGATACAGACCGTGGCTGGTTCCTATGTATTTAATGGACACCAGGGTGCCTGGACCATTAGGCTGCTTCTCTACAGCCATCTGGCCATCTGAAGAAACTCCTGTGACATCCGAACACAGCACATTATTATGGCCTTGGCTGGATGGAGAACAAGTTTGTGCATGTGTGTCTGAGGGAATGTGTGGAAGTCTGTGCTTTGAGAAACGGAGGTTAGTGCTCAGTTGGTGATAGAATCTGCGAATGGACACCACCTTTTGCAGCAGGAGGACAAGTCATTTTAGCAGCCTAATGGAATTTTACAGCATGGGAATAGTGTATAGAAGGAGATATCATCTCTTGCAATAGGAAGAGCCGTGCGCTGCGATGAATTCTGATATTTCTATTTATTCCCTCATAGTGGAAGACAAAACTTATTTTCAGTTGAGTTTTATGCAGATGGGACTGCAAAGACCTCAGACTCAGTCCAGTGGAGGACTTAACATGGTCCTCACTAGCTCTAAAGTGAAGGGACCTCCCAGCTTTCCAGGTAGGGAGGACACTTTAATATTAAAGATAAATTGCAGCTTAACATGCACTTCAGCACGAATACCGGCCTCTCGGGCGCCTAATTTATGACCGCCTTTCACTTCCTAGTCTGGCTTTTAATGGGCGAAGCTTGGAGTCGTAAATAACTATGACTTTTACTAAACCATTAGCCATTAGCAGCTATGCATGTGTGTTAACAAAATGTTTGCCAGGTGAGTTTTATGTGTGTTTATTGACCCTGTGAATTTTTAAGGTGGAGAGCGCAATAGATCCATATCTTCTCGTTAGATTTACTGTACATTTGGACTCGGGTTACAGGTTTTTGAGGGTGTCAATGATGGACGTTACAAGCAACAATATGGCTGCCAGAATAAAAACCTTTCCTTTTCTCACAGTCATCACTTTGCAATTATGAGATTTCTCACGGGTTGCAGAGGTGCAGAACTTGTCATTCTAAACAAGGAGGAATCACACATTTCCAAAATGCTTCTGTTGCTCTATTTGTTGAAAACAGTCAAATCCCAAAAGCTAGTATCAAATGTTAGCTCAGGTGAAAGTTTCTACAGCTGCTTGAATATCAAAAAAATAGTCAAATACAATCACAAATTTGATTCAAAGCTGCATCAAAAGTTAAAATAAAAAAGTTAATTTAAAAATGAATGGATCATTCAAGCAACCCTCCACTTCTGCTGGATCGTCACCTTCCTCATCTAAATCCACAAAGAAGCAACATCCAAGGCCAAAAAAATGAAGCCAAACCCTGCAGGTCCTCTAATGACCACTAGAGACCGGCTCCAGTGAGTTAGTCTCCATACACTCTCATGTTCAAATGTCCAACTTTAAGCAGAAATAATAATATTAATATTAATGTTTACAGCCTGGTACAAAAATGGGTTTGGTCAATTCCGTCCTTCATGACACCTGTACGGATACGAGGGGTGAATTTTTTAGCCCAACAAATGCCCCACTTTTTTGGATTAGCAGAGTGAGTCACTGCCAAAATGGTAATGGTGAAGCAGCTCACTCTGAACTTCAAAACCACTCTTCAGAAACCTGTGGGTGAAGTCACAGAGGCTTCATCCATCTTCATTTACAGTATATGGTTTCCAAACAGAGAAATGCTAGTATAGTATGTGCTGACACTCAGGCTACAGAAAAAAACATAAGCAAGTAATACTAGCATTAGCAACTAATACTACTTCCAAATATTGATACAGACACTAGCCATGGTTAATGAAGCTGTGTGCTGTTTTATTCACTGAGACATGCCCACTCAGCGTTACAGAAAAAAAGAAATCAGGATAACAGTGAGGAAACGAGGTCAACAAAACCTACTCACCAATATTTCAGTTATCCATTGTCCTTGTTTCCTGACATAATTTTTGAGGCATTTCTGAGTCTGTAGTTCAAAGAAAAAAATCAGGAAATGACTGATTTATTGCATTCACATTTTAATAGAGAGGAAGATACATAGCTGATAATAGCTGAGGAAAGCCAGGTATTTAAAGAATGTTCAATGACATTCATCTCTGTTCAGTGCTTGATGAGCAGAGGCATTTTTATGATAGAGACTGAGTTTCCAGAAAAGTAACTCATCAGCCACACAACACAAAGCCACATCCACTGAAGTCTGCAGACCACTGCAGCTCTTCAGGTGGCCAAGTGCAGATCCTAAGCCTGGCTCCCAAGGAGGACCAGGAAGCACAAGTTCTTATCTCCTTAGCAACAAGCAGCTTTAAAGTGGCTTCTCAAAAGGGGAAACAGGTTTTTTAGAAGCTCTGCGTAACAAAGAATATTCAGCCCCAGATAAAGACGGATAAAGAAATTTCCCCCTTTCCCCTTCCCTCCATGTTGCCTGCAGAGCTGTGGGAGATGCTGGTTGGAGCAGAAGGCATACGCAATAAGCCATGAAAAACACGACCATCGCCATCCGTTGCCTAATTGCCGTGGTGCCGGCATGACGATGCAATTTGCATAGGAGAGACAGAAAATGGCTAAATGAGATTTTATTCAAATCTGTTTCCTCTGTGGCTGCATCTATCAGTGGATAAATGAAAGATATGTATACACTGCACTGCCTATTACAGCGACACAAAAGTACATCTGACCTCCATTTTGGGTTCATTTGCATCTTGTTGACAACATTGCACGGAGTAACAATGCTCCCGCTTCTCCCCAAAGAGAGCAGTTTTAGTGCAAACCTCCTTTGTCCTTTGCTCTTCCAATTTTCAGTATTAACCAGATATAAATAATCATTTTTTAAGCTGTCAGGTCCTGAAATCCCCATGCTTGTCTGGGAGGTTGAGATATTTCCAGACCTGTAAACAAAAAAATCTGATTAATAGTTAAAAATACTTCAATCATATGAATAAAGACCTCTGTCTGTGGTTTGGAAATTTAACTTGACAAACATGGACACAGTTCTGCTGCTCTACATGAGCCCTACTATGATATCCTAGGATATCTAGGCCACTGTACATACAGCATTGAACACACACCCTAAATGCAGTTGTGCCACAAGCTTTACACTGCATGTTTCAAGTCTTAGGGTCAGAAATCCTACAGATTTTACAAGAACAGTTTGACGTTTGCTCTATTGTGGTGAACATTTTAACTGTAGGACGTCTTATGCTGTATAAATCCCCTTGGTGCAGAAATGGTCACAGGAGCAGAGTGTGTGCATACATTAACACTAGAATGGCCACAATGTTTTGAATCATATAAAAATAATGAAATAATCTTAATAATAATATATACAGTACAACTGATTTCTGACTTTTCTAAGTCATGTCTGTAAATTTAAAACAGTTTCATATAAACTACAGAAAAGAAAAAATATGTATGTTATATGTACCTATTCCAGCCATGCTGAGCCAAGTGGAGTGCTTAGCCTGCCCTTGGTGTCCTCTCAGCCAGAGGGGGCTGTGGAAAAGGGAAGGTTGGGACAGTGTGTCTGTCCTTGAGGCACGAGAACGTCCAGTGAGAGGGCAGAGCCATGATGTCCTGACTGAAGTTGCTGGCCCGATGGTGCACGCAAAGTGCAACTTTGAAAATGGGATCACAGGGTGCCACAGTGGCTCACCCAGTAGACAGCTCAGTTCTTTTCACTGCAGCCCAGGTTTGAGTGCATGTTATCCCAGTCTCTCTCTCTCTCTCTCTCTCCAATTATGCTGTCTCGCTTTCTCAATGCAGCTATAGAACCAAATGCCCAAAGAACAACTCAACAATATGCTCATAAATGTCTCCTATAAATGCATTATAAAATGTTTCATATTCAAATAACATAGGCCTACTTGTAATGAGTGATGGTGATTGAATGCTGAAATAAATACTAGTGTGTATATGTGTAATAATTACTGTTCACGCTACTATATTTAAACATATGAATACTGATTTGGAAACTGTTGGACATGTACACGTTCTTGTGTTTTTAAAGGCATCCTAACACAATAAATACATTGATATTTCATTTGGATATTTATCATGAGCAGTTCTAGTCATAGTAGGAATTCCAGCCCTCTGATGGTGGTGGTCACAGTCTGTGTTTACTTCCAGGTACTTAGGGAGCCTGACTCTGCTCCTGTAGATTTGGTGTAAAATTTTACATTGAATAATTCCATGTTTTACACAAATTTTGCACAAAGAGTATATCGATGAAGAGTATCTATTTCTTCAAAATCTTCCTCCCACAAGAGTTTAATCCTGAACAAAGACTCGATTGATTGAATTAAATCATAGAACTAAGTCATAGTCAGAAGTAAACTGTATTTATAAGTACCTTTAGAAACCTAGGTTACAAGGTGCCGTACAAGAATAATTCATCATTAAAAAATGATATAAAATATATATATAATATAAAAAATATAATGATATAAAAAAGAAAATAATGAAACCATCAAAAGCAATCACACATTACGGGATAAAGTGAATTATTAGTGTGCATGAAACAATGTAACAACAGAAGATGTTCCAGAGGATGGGAGCCACAACTGCAAAGGTCTTGGGACAGTCAGAAAGCATTGGCCAGTAAACCTCAGTGATCTCACTGTGGTCAGTGGACACAGATATTTGGAAATATGAACTAGGCCTAACCTGTGCAGCACTTCATAGGTAATTAAGAGTTTTAAAATCAGTTTGGCACTCAATGTGTAGCCAATATAGATTGGCCAAAACTGGTGTGATGTGGTGCATTTTGGACCAACTGGAGCCAGGAAACAGAAGAACACTTCAGGATTGTGAACAGTGAGTTACAATAAGGGAGGAGAAAAAAACATGGACAACAAGGATAATTAAGTTTTTCAGTTGGAAGAAACAGGGTTGGACCACTTTTTTATGTGCCACTGAAGGATCATACATGAGTTTTAAAGGCTTGCTTAACATTTGGTGCGGGAGTATGATGAGGACTTTTTGTCATGGTTAAGTAGGAGGAACAAGATCTGACATCCAGTCCTTGATGTCTCTTATGCAGTCTTTCATTTACTTTAGTCATTTGAATTGAGGGAAAAGTATAACTGGGTATCATCTGGATAGCAATGACAAGAAATGCACTGCAAATGAATGATTAAGGGATTAGGGTAACAAAAACATGAAATAGTGTCAGGGTTCAATTGAGGGTTCAAATTTTAGGTCAAATGCAGAACCAAAGTGCCACAAATTGGAACCATTCTGGGGCAGAGAGGTTGCAGAGAGGGATCTACTGTAATGTATGCACATAAGCATAGACTGGAATAGCTACAAGCTAACCTGTCCAACCTGTCCCGCCCTTACCCAATGTTAGCTGGGATTGGCCCCACCCCATGACTCTACAAAGATAAATGGTATGGCCAGTGAATGGACATTAGCTAATTTCTACTGTCTTAATGTCACGTATACTATCATATTTTTAACAAGATTTGTCATCCACCCCAAAACATTACTTTTATGAGGTAATTAAAACAGTTACATTACTTATATCTTAACAGGGTAATTAGTAATTGCAGGAGTAACCTTCCCAACACTGTTGAGATGAAACAGTTGTTATTACTCTATATGTTGTGAAACTTGAGAGTCCAGAAGTTGTGTGGGCTGGGGAGCGTGGCAAAACTTGTCCGAGTCATCCATCATTGCTGGGGAGACTACCCACCTCTGGTGGCACAGCTGTTTGGGCAGTGACACCAGTGTGCCAACAGTGGCCCCTACATCTGCTGCTGGGTTGGTGTTGACAGGGTCATCTGTGGCTTTGTGGAACACAACAGCCAGCGCAGTGCTGTCTGTAGCAGATGGACTGAGAGACACAAAACACAGGGTCAGAGGGCTGGAAGTGATATTTTAGGTGGAAATGAGTTTGAGATTGGAGTTGATTTCATATCAGCCAGCAGCTTTAACTATCTGCAAGCAAAAAGAGTGGCCATCTGGGAAAGTCTAATATGTAAACCATTCCTTATGGGGTCTGAAAGTAAAACTTGAATGTACTTACATGTTCACTTTCTATCTTTCCAGCTGAGTGAGGTTGATAGATCAGATTTTCAACATTCCTCTAAATAAGATAACTTACTTGTTTGCTTCACCCATGACATTCAAAACAACAGTGAAAAGAATCTGTCATTGCCTCAGATTGATTATGAAGCATCAGGCAAAGTGATCAAAGTATAGCTGTGGATTTAATGTCAAGAATCCAAGAACCACTCAGAAATAGATTCATTTACACACTTGAGTGATAACTGAAACTCTGTGGCATTCACTTGTTTTCTCATATAATTTTCTGTTGTAATGTAAATCACTAATGGCCCATACTTCATGGAGGATCAGGGTGGAAACAGAGAGGAAATCACAAGCAGGCAACAAAAACTCAGTTCACTCTTCAGAGGGCTGAGTTGAATGATCATACACAGAGGTCATTCAATGAGCCTAACAGAATGAAACATCATAATATTACAGCTCAAGCAGCAACCTGGTGAAGGATGAGGGACCGGGGACAGTAGACATGATGAAAGTGGATGATAATTCCAGATGTGTCAAACTAGACCCCATTTAAATATGTGTAAAATGATTCATCTGTATTCCCATTTAAATGCCCATTTCACTCAGAATAACCACAAAACACTGTTTCTTCTATGAAGCACTGCAACAACATCCAGAATCCACACACTTTGTGCTGTACTGTGATATCGGAGGTACAACATTTGGAATCCCCCCAAAAAAAACTTTGGAAAAAGGGACCCCTGATCGCTCATCATTTTGGCACATTTAAAATATCAGACCTAATGCCGGCGTATATTTGATGTCATATGCTTGCTCTAAATGGAAAAACTTGTGCCATGAAATACGAGACAACATACATGTTTTGATTCGGCTGTGAAATCAAATTGAAGATGGATGGCTATAAAATAGGTTTAGATTGAATTTCTCACACTTCCTGTACCTGTAAAAAGAAAAAAATAGGTTACACTGTATATTATAATCACTATACAAATCTCAAAGAGGAATAACTTTGGTAGATTGAAATCTTCCATTTTCATTCATCTGTTCTGAACCATTACATCTCAAACATTCATGTAAACACAAGAAAGCCTTGGCTAATGTCAGCTGTGAATTGCAAAAACAAAAAGCCCATGATAAATAAAGGAGGAATCTGTTGTCAGCGTGATAGAGTGGTGGAAAAAGAAAGAGATGCTGTAAACACTACCAGGAGGAGGAAGGATTAAGTCATTTTGGAGTTCAAACCAACAAACAAGCCCGAAAAGCTGATGGGAGGGAAGGATGCTGCTGCTCTTCTCCTCAGCTGCTCCACCCCAGCAAGCTTCTCCTCTCACCACCCCTGCTGAGAAGTCAGCTTTCATGTTCTTTTCAAAGTCTCAGGTAGTATTACCCAGGGCAACCTTGACAGAGCCCGGGGCAAAGGCAGCACTCGGCTCTGTACCTGAACAAGCACGTAGAGCGTGCGGCAGGTAGGCTCACTGCAACACATGCACACTATTATTCAACCACACACCACCAGACTGGCACTGATGTTCCTCTTCCTACCCACCCACACACACACACACACACACACACACACACCCTTTGATTGTCTCCACGTCGTGGCTGTCATTAAGACTCATTAAGGGGGATGGTTTTATTGAAGGCGGTCGTGTTGAGGCATTCGCTGAATTATTCATACACGCCTTCCACTGCACTCTCGCTCTCTCTCACTCACTCTCTCACACGCGCACACATCGCTGAAATGCAGGAAGCTGGTGCAGACGAGAGAGCAAGAAAGAGAGAGAGAGAGAGAGACGCTATATAGGTCACTTCCTCCTCCACCGGCATCGTTCAGAAAGTGGAACTGGAAGGCGGGAGGGAGACAAAGAGCAAGGCTTATTATAGCAGGCAGGCAGACACACACACACGCACAGACACACACACAAAGGCCCCAGCAGATAAAAGAGCATACACCTCAGAGAGTAGATTGTCACAGCTATGAATGAAGCTCTGAGTGGCTTTTGCCGTAAGGTAATACTAATTCATTGTTGAGAGTCCGAGTGGGGGTGGAGGGGTAAAGGTGGGGGTGGGGGATAAAGGTATGAAGGCTGGTATTGACAGATGTGTAGGGTTGCATTGGATGCCCACATTTCATCACACAGTCTCCCCCTCTGTGCTGAACATGTGGCATACAGTATGCACAGAAATGGATACACATTTAGATTTAGTTTGATCATATATTCCATCAAATATTCATTACATACAATCAGGGTTAAATATGCACAGTCACGTGGCTGAAGCTAAGTGCTGTGAGTAAATGCACACTGGAGGCTACAATAATTAGACTGTAATGTTGATTGGGTTTTATTACAAATGGAGTCTTATTTTTTGTCCTTTTGGCCATTATTTCCATCAGTTATGATAAGTTTGTTGCTTAGACTTGGGGATACAATAATATCACCTCAACTTTTTCCAGTTGGTCAGGACAGCAGCACTTCCACTGAAAACACAGCATTTGTAAAAATAATACCGAAACTGTCACTTCCAGCTCAATGAGCAGAGGTGTATTGGTGAGAGTGAGGAGATATACAGCACACACACAGCAGAGGGCTTTCAGTCAGGAGAGATCAAATAGAAGTGAATCACCAAATTAGTCAGGTAAACAACAGAGAGTTTTGATGATTGTAATGTAGACTTATATAACCACAGAACTATCTATCTATCTATCTATCTATCTATCTATCTATCTATCTATCTATCTATCTATCTATCGAGATAAAAAAACATTTTTCCACGGTAAGGGTGATTCACCCCTGAGAGCATTTAACTTGGGTTCAAGACAAGAGGCCAATGAATGCCAACAAAGAGATGTTACCATACAATGAAAGCTGGTGTCTGCAGGAGGCCAGAGAAGAGGTTCAGAGGCCGGAGGAGAGAAATAGATACTCATTTGATGATTTAGTTTAGACCATGAGTCATGAGACTTGAGAGAATGTTTGTGTGGTTATAGGAGTGACCTCAGTACCCATGAGAGCTTAGACCAGATTTTCAAAAACACGTTATGGTTAAACTGGGACATGGGAAACTTACCAAATCTCAAAGTGGCAATAGGCAAGTTTTTCTTTAATTTACTATTATGAAGTAAATGTTGATTGCACAGAATAATGGCTTTAGAGTAATGACACCATCTGTGTTTAAATTGGTTCCCTATAATCCTTGCTTTCACTATGCTATTCTGCACTATTCTATCCCACCTATCTATTCCACCATATTTTCCGAAGAAATTAAGGCTCAATTTCTTGTGTCTGCCATTGACAGCTATAGTGTTTTTGGCTTCACTGGTAGCTATCATTATCTTTGCCCAAGACAAATGGTGGATGGTGGAGTCACCATGGAAACTAACCCTGGGGGAGTCCTGGAGGGGCCATAGTCAGACTGGGACAGAAATTCAACCACAGAATTATCCACTGATACCAGAGAGAGGCTATAAAGATACCGGCAGGGCTGGTAAAAAACTTTATAGACTTGTTTACAGTCCGTTGGCCCACCAGGATTTGTCCCAGTAGCCTGGGTGGCTAGTAGGGCGATGGAGAGAGCTGGTCTCATTCCTATCAGACCAAGAAACAAAACCTTCTCATTAATGCTATTGGGTGTTTTAATCTGCCTTTGTCATAGCACTGAATTTAGGTTCTTTGTCAAAATGAATCTTTTTTGTTGTTTCTTGCTTTGATCAATACCCAGGCTGATAGCAGTAGCTATGTTGCTAACATTAATGCTATCAGCCAGAAAGCACCATCTACGATTCACTGTCCATTTGATAATCAAAACAAAGAACACGTTTTCTGAGATGGGCAGCAGTGAAACTCATATATAAATATTTGATCCAGTCCTTGCAATAGTTGCATCAACATAAATACAGCAAAGAGGGAAAAGTGAAACAGTCTCCTGCCACCAGCCTAAAAACTAAGAGCTAAATGTACTGGGCTTTCATTTTCACATCATGCAATAAAAATAAAAACCTCTGTTGAAATGTCATGAAGCAACATGGGAGAGAAAACACAATGTTTCCAACATGTAATGTGACTAAGCCAAAACTGAGCTCAGACATATGATATATTCTCCAAGAGTGCAGGAGAAGGAGCTGCAGCAAGTGGATAACCACCTGTGGCTGTGTTCACCTACTGGTTTACAAACTGCAGTGCCTTGAACATGATGTGTTCACTAACTTGTAGCATCTTCTCATCGGAGGAAGCGACTGACTGAGAGTAGACTTGGTGACAGAGATGCCAGAGTCATTGCGGGCAGGAGCTAAAAGCAGGAAATCTCTGCAGCAGTTGAAGTGGAAGTTTGGAAAAGGAAGTTTGATATGACGATAAATATGGATTTAAAATCCTACCTGATGCCAAACAGATGCTGCAGCAATAGGCAAACTGGCTGGATTATTTTTAATTGTTTGTTTGTTTTGTAACATGACTGATGTAAAACAATCTGGATCAAAGGAAAAGTGAGATAATGATGACGACTGTATATGTAGTTGAATATGCACCCGATGCCATACAGCATATGGCTTTAACAGGCTTCACCAAGGCTGGCTTACCTCGACCCTTCCAGTGTTTACATGCGGTGTCCTGGAGAGATCTTGGCATCTTCTGTGTTGGACGAACAAGCACCAGAGCAAAGGTAAAGGAAGCCAAAGCAATAATGAGCAGGGTCTTTCTCAGTGATCACGCCCCGAACCATGAAAACACTAGCACAATCAATTAGTAAAGAAAACGAATGCAACATTAGGTCTGATCGACAGACGGGTTCTTAAAGCGATATTTAAAGAAAGGAACACTCGCAGAAAGATCATTGGTCAGACACTTAGCGACATCAGGGGTGTAAATGGAGAAATCTGATAGGATGGTGAAGCGGATTTGACAGAGTAAAATTTAACAGAACAAGAGCGAAGAGATCTTTTGAACTTTTACCAAAGTTTCATTTACCATATATCTGCCTAAAAACAACAAATATCAATGTCTGTCAACATCTGAAAGACCTTACAATCTTTAATGTGGTGTTCACTACACACTGGAGGCCC
Source organism: Rachycentron canadum (assembly GCA_038496675.1). NCBI lineage: Eukaryota > Metazoa > Chordata > Actinopteri > Carangiformes > Rachycentridae > Rachycentron > Rachycentron canadum. The sequence goes on from CM076661.1 coordinate 20,100,118, forward strand.
CTAAAGATTGTGATGTGCCATATTTATTTGTAAGTGTATTAAAAACCCAAGCCCCAGAAACCTCCAGGACAGTGGCTATCTTTAAAAAAGACCAGGTCAAAAGCTAGTGTGCAGATGGAGGACGAATGAGCAATGTGTGAAATGAGTTGGTCCTGTGTAAATAATATTATAATGAGAAGGTTCAGACCATCTCTATTTGGAAACTGCCTTTGGATAACTTCTGTTGTGGATTGGCCCTGGACAAATTAAAATTGACTTACCTTAAAATTGAGAAAAACTTCTGTGAAACCGCTGTAAACAACTGACACTATAGCGTCCTAGTTGCTTTCAGCCTTGTGTCAGCTGCTTCTCTATGTGCTCACATATACAGTATGTTAATACAGCAAAATTTCCAGTGACGCTGTTCTCATTTTTGTTTTTTGTTTCTGGTGTTTCTGTTTGAAATAGTGACTGAAAATGGCCGATTAATGCTACACGTTAACTATCCAGCCTTTTCCAAAGGGCTGATCTGCTGCTACAATCCTGATTTTATAACCACACCAACAAAATCACCAAACACATGACTTAAGGTCAAAGACTGTGCTCTGACTTCAGCTATATTTACTTGTAAAATGATCGCACACAGAGAAAGTTAGACGCGACAGAATATTTTTCTCTTTCTCTCTCACTGAACAGAGTAGGTTTGCCCAAAAAGTTGTATATTATACAATATTTGTATATATGTTGTCAGCACAGATGTAAAAAAGCATCAGAGAACTTCAGTGAAATAATGGTGAAGCACCAGGAAACTGTTGTTTAACTATCCAACATAAATCACATTCAGTCATCTTAGTTTTATACCATATTTTTCACCTTTCCCCCATTTTGAGAACCACTGCCTTAGACAAAAGACCCCTTTGTCAGTTCTTTAAGGTTGTCTTCTTTTTGTTTGACAGCCTTAAGCAGTGTGACAACAATTCCTGGTATTCATGATTTCTTATTGGTGGTTCCCATTTTGTGTGTTTTACATTGAGTCCTGCTGATAGCAATCACAAATGTAACCCTCTTTTGAGCGGAGCATTATAAAGGAAGGACACTGTCTTAATAGAGAGGCCTTCACTGGCTTTGAGAGCACAGAAACAAGCACCACTACTCCTGCTTGCTTGATGACAAGTATATGTGTGTGTGGGTGTGGGTGTGTGTGTGCTTGGGCTCACAGGGACAATATCACAGTAAAGGTTCGCTGCTTCTCCTTGTCACCTGGGTTCTTCTGTCCTCACCTGATGTCTTGTCAGTGACCCAAATGTCAAGTGCATCTGTGCCTCTGAGTGTGTCTGTGTGTGTGGTCAACTGGGCAGAGGAGAAGACAGATCTGGGGCAGGCCGTTCCCATGAGTGTGTCCAAGCACTCTGTGGTGGATGACATGTCTGATGTGAGCAAGGAGGAGAGGGAGAAAGAGTGAGAGAAAGAGAGCGTGCAGCCAGACAGTGGAACAGCCAGGGGTCAGAGGAGGACAGAGCCATCACATGATCTCACACACACACACACACACACACACACACACACACACACACACACACACACACACACACACACACACACA
>CM076661.1:20101966-20133741 GCA_038496675.1 Rachycentron canadum
CAGCCTCCAGCACCTAGCCCCCAGCCTCCAGCATCCAGCCCTCAGTCCCCAGCCCCCAGCCCCCAGGCCCCCGCATCCAGCCCTCAGTCCCCAGCCTCCAGCCTCCAGCCCTCAGCCTCTAGCCTCTAGCCTCTAGCCTCCAGACTCCAGCCTGCCATCTGAGTGAGTTTAGCCCAGTGATTTTGATCGCCTGATTGTTTGACCTCCGGTGTACTGAACCCTTGTACTGAATTAAAGGTCGTTGAATTTTTGCCAGTGTTGACTCTTTTTGAGCCCAAAGACTCTTTTTGAGTCTGACATTGGTTGTGAGTTTTGTTCATGGCAAAATGAATCTGAGGAGGAAAACTCTAGAACAGCTTCCCATCAGTCAAAGCAGAAATAAACAAATAGAGATGGTTTCAGTGTGCTGTGACCCCTGTATTCACCACAGAAGGAGAGGATGGCCTAGCTTCAATGTCTGTTAAGTGATAGTTAGGTTGAGTGGGGTAGTTCTGCACTGGCAAATAGCAATATGCTGCCATGTTGTATTGCTGTCATGACTATATGTCAGTGTAATGAATACCTGATTTAAAAGTAATTCAGGCACACCCAGCTCTGGTAGGTTTTCCACAGGTCTGTTTTAAATCGGATCTTAATTTTTGGAAATAGTTTAACCTCCGATCAGGCTGAATGAAAAACTGCTTTGAATGGTGCCTCACAGAGAGCCCTTTTCAACACATAATAATGAATGACACACCAGGTCCGAGACATTATACTCAAAAATGAACTCAAACCAAAGTTTTGAAAATCCATCATTAATTCACCATGGGCTGCACATTCATGGAGCTCTGAGCTGTGTAGCTGGGGCTAAATTGGTTTTAATGGATTTCATGGGGTGCCGTTTGTGGGCTGTTTTGATTGACAAAGAGGTTTGCAAGTTGCCACAGCCCCCTGCTCCCACTCTGTCCCTGAGCTATGCACCATTGATCAAACACATACAAACTGTCACTCTGTATTGCCAGGGCACCGGTGACGGACTTACCAGTCACTTCAATCATTAGTCAATCAGCCTCACATCCAAACGCTGGAGTTAAAAACTGAAGCAGGAGGATAATGTTGAATGTTTTTTCATTTGGTTAAAGGTAAAATAGAGAAAGTCCTTCAATATCGTTATCGCACTTCAACAAATGAGATGGTTTTATTGAATGAGTTACTGTCTAAGTGACACAAAAGACAGTACAATTTAATTAAATTTGCATGGCAACACAGATGTAAATAATATTAGTCGGGGACTACTTTTTACAGTTTTAACATAACATCTTTATTGACAGACATGTGCAATCACCTCCATCCAAATTCCACTGTCCAATGCATGTGTCCAAACACCCACGGCAATCCAATGAGTGACCTACGACCTGTGATGTCTCTCAATGGAAAATGGCTCTCAATCTCCATGGAGATGCAACGAGGGCATGGGAGTGGATGTCCGTACGAGACATGAGAAATGAGTGCAATTACAGCTTTTGAGAGGTAATTATACGTGCGTTGTGATGGCAAGGGCCCATAAATAATGCTGGATCCACCCCGTGTGCTTGTTCAGTAATTGAAGAACAATGAGGTGGGAGAAGAGAGCTGTGTGCGTGCAGCACTGTGATCTGCACCTCGTCCATTGTGGTCCCTCTCACCCCAGAAGAAAGGAAGGTCGGTCAGCCAGACAAAGCTGAATGATATCAAGCATCAAGGCAACAATGTTGCAATGAGCACCCCTAATAGTGCGGTGGATAGTAGAAAAAGGGGAGAAATTGGCGGGAAGTGCTTGTCAGGCTTTGTCTGCCTACTAAAGACATTGATATGTTTTTTCTGTTAGTGCTAATACACGTTCCCTCTCATGCCCTGGAAGATTTAAAGCACTGGTACCCATAGCATATGAAACCGGCATATGCAAATGGTTTGAAAAAAAGATATTATAAAGGTTTATTTAAAAACATACACTAAATATAGACCTCCTTTAATTTCCACGATAGCTTAATAGTCTTCACCCCCCCAAAGCACTTTATCTTCTCCAGTGATAGGATGGTAAATAAGTAGCTTACGGCACATAGGAGCTTTTCCCTGACTACAGGGTTGTTGTCAGTGTTAAGTAGCTATCCTGGCACACTCCAAGCTAACATCAAAAGTGATGGGTCCGTGTTTCATCAGGGCTTCTACTGCTTCTGAGCTCAGATCCCGAGAAATTCAGTAACAAACACACTGTAACTCGGGTGCAAGTAGGTTAACATTTAACCAATTTTTTTGTCAGGCCTATTTCCTTGTACAGTAAATCCTCACCCATTTCAAGTGGTTTGTTTATTCTTAGTACACCACAGGCTTCGTGCACTGTAAATGTTATCTCTTGATACATATTTCATTTGCATTTAGTGGAATATCAATCTTCTGGCCCATTTTGGCAACTAAAGTGGTCATGGGCAAGTCTTTCAGGAGAGACCAGGTCAGAAGTTTAGTGGTTTCGATCCCTGGCCCCCCCAGTCCCCAAAATTTCTTCTGAAGGCTGTTCCATCAGTGTATAAGTGTGTGTATAAGGTAGAAACACTCTAAGTGTAGAAAGAGTGTGTGTGAATGTGGCTTATATTGTAAAGCGCTGGTCGATAAGACGAGAAAAATGCTGTACAAGTGCAATCCATTTACTATTTATAGCAGTGTAGTGCAGGTACTTTTACAGATAGGCAATCAGATTATAGGATTATTCTTCTGAAGTAAATTTATCAAATACGCAGTATAGAGGAAAAAGACCTAAACATTGCCTCTATCAAAAATATTTACCATTAACTGACAATGACACACTCATGAAAATGCAGAGTCAGTTGTAACACAAACAGCCTAAAGTGCACATACATCACACTGCTACATTCAAACCAACACTGCTAACTAGTTAGCTGACTCTCTCCTCCGGTCGCCAGCCTCACAGTGCTCGCTCTCTTTTTCCTACACACAACCAATGTAGTGAGTTCTTCCTGAAAGGACCTGCTCTACTTGTGTGGTGATATTCTGTCTCAGACTTTTCAAACTTACTGCAGAACTTGAACTGAGATGATAAATCTGTGTAATTTGCCTGTTTACTTGCTACTGCTGTCTATGTGTTAATGCAGGTTTCTGTGTGCAGGTATACATGACGCTGCAGTTGCTGCATTTATGGGTCAGAAAGCTGTTCTGAGGTCAGATGTCAGGAGAGATATTGCAGTATTGTTTTAATTGATGTCTACTCTTAGCTTTAACTGCACTGTATTGTTTACTTGCCCTGACGACACACCATTGATTTATAGCAACCCTGCAGCCACGAAGCCGCAGCATTAGATGTTGGTTTTTGGTCGAATGCAGGTTATGATGTCAGGTACTAAAACTCATCTATTTCATCTACTGCCAATGTTAATTTGTTAGCCAATGATGAGTTTTGATGTCAACAAAGTTTTGACCAATCAAAATTCAACGTCTATCTGACGTTAGAGTTGGTGTTTAATTGATGGCTGGTGCCAGGAGGGAAGATAAATGCCGGATCTGCATGATTCTGCAAAAAATCTCACACACTCCACCAGTCTTCCCTCTTTCACCACACACACACACACACACACACACACACACACACTCAACACACCTTTCGTGGTCAAGCTGTTCTCTTCCCTCCCATGGGTACCTTCTATGGATCCCTGGTCCCCCTGCTCGTGCTATCAGTCACTCTTTCTTTTCTTTGTCTTTCATTATAGCAGCATTTTTATGCTGCTATAGGCTTAGACTGCTGGGGGACACATCAGGTTACATGGAGCTCTCTCCTCTCCTCTCCTCTCCTCTCCTCTCCTCTCCTCTCCCATACTTTAAATTATCATTTTCACTATCTACTGCACCTTGTTGTTTGGCCTTGGTGTCTGGCTCTCTCTCTCTTGTGTTTCCACAGATCCACTGAAGCTCCATCTCTCTCCACCAACCACCCCCTGCATCACCCCCTTCCCCTTTTACCCCTGCTGTTAAACCGACCTGCTCTTCGCTCCCAGGAACCAGTCTACCACCCATTACCCCCATTAAGCTGCCTGACTCTCCCTGCCTTCCCTCCCACCAAAAACTGCCTTCATTAACTCCTGCACACCATTTCCATCTGTGTATATTCTGTATTGTAACCTGTTTTCTTGTCTGTATACAACATCTATTGCACGTCTGCCCGTCCTGGGTGAGGGATCCCTCCTCTGTTGCTCACCATGAGGTTTCTCTTTTTTTTCCCTGTTAAAAGGGTTTTGTTTTGAGTTTTTCCTCAGTCGATGTGAGGGTCTAAGGGCAGAGGATGTTGTTATGATGCTATGTAAAGCCCTTTGAGACAAACTGTTTGTAAAAATGGGCTATACAAATAAAATTGCCTTGCCTTGCCTTGCCTTCTCTTCTTTTCGTGCTGAGCACATTGTGTTTGTGCATAATTCTCATTTCAAGGGGTCATATAAATTCTCCTCCATGCAAATGAGTCAAACTCTCCGAGGTAATAATCACCTGAAACCCCCGCTCACACACACAAACACACAAACACCCCAGGTGGCTCCATATTGCATCGCTGACATGAATAAATAATTAAATGAAATCTAATTTTTTTTATTTCATTTCCACAGCAGCTGAATCCAATTCCGCCTCCACCCTTTAAGGACGACACCCGGGTGACCCTGAGGTACAACTGCTGCCACTGAAGACATTACGCAAACACTGTTTTGGAAATGCACTGAATTTCTTGTGTAACAGTATGTCTGATGTTTGGTGATGGAGTAAAAATTCAGTCATGTCATTTACAGAGAGCCACAATGGAAAGGATGAATGAATATAGACAGCCATGCCCACTGATCTCTGAAATGATGAATTATATATATTATGTCTCTATGGTGTTTTCTTCATAAATTTGATTTTAGGTTAGAACATGAGACTCCATAATTTTTCCACACAGCGTAACTACAGTGAAAAGTATATTCCATTAATATGTACCTTTTTTGCTTGGGAAATCATCCTATTTCCCATCCACATAAATATTTCAGTTGTTTTCTGTCTGTTTCATGCCAGTGCCTTCCCAGGCGAGAGCACTGATTCACGTGATGCTGCCAGCAGCCACAACAACACTGTCATCTCTTATTCCAGGTCAAGGGGTTCATGACCTGAGGAAGACTGGCCGGCAAGACATATAGCTACCCGGTCACATGACCTGCAAGTGACGCCACCCTGGGTTTCTCATGATGCAGCTGTTCTCTTGATCTCGATCTCTGAGGAGAGCTTCCAAGTACTAAGAGAGGCAAGAGAACAAGTCTTAGCAGCTGCTAACGCGTGATGACCATCACACAGATATCTCTGCATCTTCCATATGCATGTCCTTTTTATGCGTCAGCAACAGTTCTCGTGGACGTGATTATCTCAGTGACACCTCCATGGAACTTCATCAGATTTGGCACCAATGACCTCTTGGAATCAAAAATGAACTAATTAGACTTTGGTGGTCAAAGGTCAAAGGTTATAGTGACCTCACCTTTTCCCTTGTGAATGCAATATCTCTTTAACACCATAACAAACATTCACCTGGACTCAAGGACAAACTGATTAGATTTCGGTGGTCAAAGATCAATGTGACTTCACAAAACTCTTTTTAGCCAATACTCAGAACTTCACACTTCAATTATGAGAAATATTTTAAATTGACTCTGGATAAACAGCGATGAGATGTTTTATGGGAAGCATTGCCTTTAAGATTTTGTGAAAGATTGATTACTGATGTTTTATGCTAGTAGTATGGCTGCATGGTGGCTTTATGTAGATTTATTCTGTTTATGTGAATTGCTCAGACATATTCCATAGTGTTTATTATACAGCTCTTATTCATACACCTATTGTTTGTACCCATGCTAAGCTCCACCCATAGTCTTACTCACACATTAAAGCCAGGATCAGCAGCAATGCTATCAACCACCACTTCTAATTTTTCTAGTAATCTGTCCCTCCGTTTGGCTCATTTGTTACCTTTTCATATTTTTGAGGAAATTCTGGGTGGAGACGTGTTTCTCTAGTGCAGCCAAGGACTTGGTGTCAAAGCTGCCTCAAGCTCGGCAGGTGAATGAACACATGTAGTTGTTGTGTTTTGAATGATTTCACTTACTCAGCCAAATCAGTTATTTGCAGAGCAAATGAAGCTGCATGAGAAACATCCATTCAGAGGAAAAGTTGCAGCACAGGCAGAGGTCAAGTGAAGCTAATACCTAATTATAAACTAGCTTTCATTTCCAGCTGTACTGTGGAAGCAGCACAAGGTGTCATGGTATAATAGGCTGACTTTGTAAAGGGTGTTTACAAATGCATCACAAATTAAGAAACTCTGAGAAGGATCAGAGGATTGATTGAGTTCTGCTGTTGCTTTGAAAGACAATGAGACAGTCTAGCCACCATCTCTAGCCCACCAGCTTCACCTCACCCACCTCAGCAGGAGGCCACAAATGGCCACCTCAGAGGTACCCTCCTCCCCTACCACAGCAATGTCCATCAACATGTCCATCCTGGACATGGACATTAACCGGCTTTCCAAGAGGCAGACCCAGACCTGACCCTGTCTCTTCTTCAACCCTGAAGCACTGTGCTGATCAGCTGTCTCCAGTGTTCATGGACATCTTTAACACCTCTCTGGACACGTCATGTGCCAGCCTGCTTCAAATCCTCCACTATTATTCCAGTCCCCAAAAAACCAAGAAACAGGAGGACTTAATGACCCATCGCCCTGACCTCGGTGGTAATAAATATCCTGTCCCACCTCAGAGCCACCTCAGTGATCCACCTTCCTGTCTGAAAAGAAGCAGCACCTGAAGCTGGTGAAACGTCTCAGACCCCTGGACCTTCAGCAGTGGATACCTCCAAGGCTGTGCCCTCTCTCCTCTGCTCTTCTCCGTCTACACAAACAGCTGTACCTCCAGCCATTAGTCTGTCAAGCTCCTGAAGTTTGCAGACGACACAACCTGATTGGAAGGAAAGAGAAATTCTGTGTTTTTGCCTTATCTCATTCTAAAAATGAATGAATGAACGCAGATTTTTGGGATATGAGGCCATAGGATTTTTCAAAAGTGTTAAGGTTCATTGTAGGGTAATTTGATACTATGTGGGAATTCACATGCCATTGCCATTTGGCAAGTTGCCTTTTCCCTGATCAGAAGAATAGTGGAAAATGTATTTAACCTACATAAATTTGACTTAATTTCCCTCTGGGGATAAATAAAAGTATATCTATTTTAAGAGACATTGCAATAGAGAAGGCTGCAAAACAAACATTACACACATTTTAATACATTATCTTTTTATACTGCAAATAGTTTAATGCCGTCCATGGTCTCCTCGTATTCGTTATAGTGTAACCTATTTAGTCACAAGCAGCATCTTCAACAATCAAGCCTATAATGATGATCTAAAATAGTTTGACTAAAAGATCATACCACTGCTGTAATCTTAAGTTTAATGTGTTAGGATTTGATCACTTAATTAAATTTGCTGTTATTAAGCTTGTGCCTAAATAATTCCTGAGGTGCTCAGTGACCTGATGGTTCCTCTCAGGGTTTGTGGCTCAATAAGTCAGGGTGCATCTATGGGTAATTACGAGGTGACCTTTTGTAAATCCTCATTTGAACAGACAGCTCTTTCAGTTCAGGGGATGAAGAACTCCTTCTCCACAGAAATTAAAATGGTGATGACTGGGATTATATAGTTTTTACACCTACAGTTTTTGAAGTGGGCTCAGAGGTTGTCACTGTGTCAGAAGGAAATGTTTGCATCATCACTGATAAATGCCTGTACCTCGTATAAATAAGTATTTTTATTTTTTTAACAAATATTTCCACATGTTAAAACCAGATGATATAGGATGTGGATCTTGTGAACTTCATGAAGGGTAACATAAAAACAAAAACACAGTTTTGTCAAAATCCAGCTTTGATTAGGTTGGAGCTGTAACTGAATATGTTTTTCAATTGTATTTTAATATTTCATGACCAAAAAGGTTAATATTAATGTACTATTTATTTATTTACGATTGATTATTCATGATATGATAAAGGTTCATTACACATTATCCATGTGTGATTAATTACTTATTTGCTAACATCTGTTTGGATTTATGTGTATTGATCAAGTCCCACTGAACGCTGCCTGTATATGTTTAAACTTGTATGATATTAGTGGGTAATATGTCCATATCTCTGGATTGACTCTGAATGCATCATATTCAGTAATTCAGGAATACTAATCGGTTCTCATGTTAATACTCAGCTGTTATTGGCAGGTGGATTGACTGGTTGTGTTCATATTGGCTGCTGCATGTTCTGTGGGGAGAAATGTCTCTTTATCTCATCAACCATTTGTCCTATAAAACAACATATATACACTGGTGCATATTCTACCCCCACCCCCTCCAACCCCGACAATGAGTGGTGCATTTATGTGTGTCTGTGACAAGCATCATAAGTTTCCAGATGAGTAAGAGTCACTGATTACCTTTTCAGCACTCACCATCCCTCTGTATCTTCACTCTGATCCTTCTCAATAACTGACTGAAGGGTTACAAGGGCTCTATGTGTGTATGGCTCTTTGTGTGTGTATGTGTGCATGCAAGCAGCTTGCCTGATTAGATAGCTGAATATACTCTGTATTCAGCCACAGCACTGCCTGCCCCCATTTGCATTGCTTATGAAGTGCCTGTGCCCCTCCCTTGGCACTAGTGTGCATGTGTGTGTGTGTGTGTGAGTGTGTGATCCATAAAGTCAGGCTGCAATTAAAAGGCCTGTCAATGGTGTCTGCCATAACAGAGGCTCGGACTGTCACCATCAGCCAGCCTCAACACACGCTATATGGAGCAATAGGAGGAGGGAGGAGGGAGGAGGCAGAACAGTGAGGAATGAAGGAAGCAGCAAAGAGGGGAGCAATAGGAGAGTAAAAAAGAAAGCGGGCGTAAAGGCAAGACAAAACCCACAGCAAGTATCCATCTAGTCAGAATAAATCTCCAGTCCTAATAAAGGATTATTGCACATTGAATCATGGAGAGTGCTGCACTCTGCTCTCTGTATGGGCTGAAAGCTACATGTTGAATTTACAGCCACACCCTCATCAGCCAGATGCTCAGGTGTGACGAGATGTGCGGCGTAGGCATATGCAGCATATACGTTACAATGGTTTCTTGGCTCAACAGTTGTACCTTGCTTTGGACTTTACACCTGTATTGGAAAAAACTAAAGTTTCAGTTTTTCTCATTGCATATTGAATATGTTTTTGAGTATGTTTGTCGGTGGGTTACAACCCACGGTAGCATCACCCAGTTTGTGAACTGCAGTCTTGACGTTTTGAGTCTGGCATTTTGGCTGTAACCATCTTGGCTTTTTGGAACCAGAATTTCCAAAGACCATATTTGGATGTGAGGGTGGAGCAGTTGATATTCGTACATTTGGGTCCAAAGGTCTGAGAACAAAGTGCTCCCAATGAATTGAATTAGCACATGTTAGCACAGTGATGCAGTGGTTAGCACTGTTGCCTCACAGCTGTGGGTTCGATTCCTGGACCTGGGGCCTTTCTATGTGGAGTTTGCATGTTCCCCCTGTGCGTGGGTTCTCTCTGGGTACTCCAGCCACATCCCACAGTCAAAAACATTCAGGTTCTGGTTGATTGGTGACTCTGAATTGCCCATAGGTGTGAGTGTGAGTGTGCATGGTTGTTTGTCTCTTTGTGTCTCTATATCTTGGCCCTGGATAGACTGGTGAGCCCTCGCTCTAATAATGGATGGATGGATGGATGGAGTAGGTTACAATTCATTAACCATAATGGAGCAATCATTTACTTGCAGTTAATTGTTGGCATCTTAACACACTGTACATTCAAAAGCAACAGGTTTGTCAGCTATGAACACAGGCAGCCGTGTACCTTTCCGGCCCTGCTGGACTGTGTGGAATTGGGAATGATTGGGACTGCAAACAGGAGACTGATACTGACATAAAACCAAGTGCATGGAGGGGAGGTCTACTGGCAGCAGTGTGACAGCAGCGTATATAGGAAACGTCTGGAGGAAATACGAATCGCCTGAGGAGCAGCTACAGAGACAAAGTCGTCAAGTATCTTATCCTTTTTTCAGTGTCAACACCAAGTGGGAGATGTCATCCATTAAATGTGAGTAAGTGTGCAGAGACAATACCTGGTTTTCAATTCAAGTGTAACTCATAAAACAAGATGAAAAGTAATACAAGTTAGAGGAATAGTGATAGAAATTATAGAAATAGCTAAAAAGGTCATCAGACAGGCCAAACAAAACACGAACAGAAGTCCTTCATGGAGATTAAAAAATAGAGTGGATTTCAGGTAAACACTTCAAAACAAATCCTGCAAGGTTGGGTGGTGTGAGTGGTGGGGTGTGCCGGGGTATAGCCAAGGACAGTGGCTGTTTAATTGTGATATCCTAAAATTGCGATTGTCCTGACACCTCATGTTTATCATACAGTTTCTGTGCTTTAGTTTTGTACTAAGCCCCTTGACCTGCTCTATTCTCCAAAAGCACATGGAAATCTCACTATTATTCTACAATATAGAACTTTAAATTACATAGTTAAAATAAAAAAAAGTTCAATTTACATTAATACAGTTTGACGTTATGCGTATGTGTTAATATTAGCAGCTATTGGTTCGTTGTTTATTGGGTATTTTTTTATTCATTTGAGTGTTGATTCTTGACAGACTGAAGTGAATATTATTTACTTTCATATTTAATGTCAAACAGTACAAGAGACAACTAAGCTGTGGGAATCATGTATTTTCAGATAACTGGGTTGAGATCATCTAATAAGAGTTCTGTTTCTTCTTTTTCTCTATAGCCTAGAGGATGATGCATCTCTCATTATTACAATGTTCTTCCCAGTAATCCAGACCAGTGCTGAAAGTACAACCTCATTGTTGCAATGAAGGAGGACATGCACAACCTGCACCTGCAGTATCCACAAATGTTGTGTTACAGCCTCATATGTTCACTGTTTAAGTGACAGCTTTGTAAATCATCCTCACAAAATTTTGCCAATTCTCTGCTATTTTTGCACGATGTCCATTTCATTTCACTCTGAGAAATTGTATTTTTTTAAAAATTTTGCTGAGCCCATTAAACTTCAGCAACGGAGAAATGTTGATGAGTTAATACACAGTTGAAGCTGCGTCTCAATGGATTTTCTTTTTTTGCCCCAAACATAGCCTCAGTCTCATGCCTATTGACTGCTATATCTTTTTTTTTTTGCTTGTTTTTTGTTTCGTTTATTTAGTTTTTTAAAATTTAACACTTGTGTCCATTACCAGCTATGTTCCCTACACCGTCGCCTTTTCCCACTTACGTCGTGGTACAGTAATTTATAGTTCCATAGAGCATTCACTTTGTCAAGTAAGAATTAAAATAAAAATAAAAATAGCACCAGAAAGAATAAAAAGTTTACCTTCTCTGTGTAAGCACAGCATTAAACAGGTGACAAAAGATATAAATAACAATCATGTAAATCTGCAACACTGTAATGAGCATTGAAGCAGCTAGCTTGCATATTGAAAGGTTTTAGCTCTCAACCAGTTGTTTAAAGGTTCATATTTTGGGAGAAATAATTGTCAAAAAAACAGCATGAATTGCCTCTGTGTGTTAGACGTGCTTAGCAAGCTAGCTACTATGCTAACAATGCTAACAGGCTGGTCTGCAGTCACCAGTCAGCTAGCAAGGCTAACTAGGTACATTGCTAGATGGGAAAGTTGACCATCGAGTATTTAAACAACCGTTTTAAATTTCAGAGTAAATAATGCAGACTTATGGTTGGTTTAGCTAAAGTTCAATGTAACTGAAAACTGTCATTACAAATTATACACATTGCAAATGTTTTTCAATCACTATAAGTGTAGTCAGTAGCAGAGAGGTTAAGTAGCAGGCTCAAGAAAATTCCCAGTGGGCTGTTAGCATTATGGGGCTGGACTGGTAACTGTGTAGGCTAAAAACATAGCATCACATAAAAATAGGCTACCTTGATGCACCATCCGTCCAGCCTAAACTGGGGGCTCAGAACCAAGTCTGTATTTCCAGTAGATGGGTAAATGAGTGGCCCGTCCACATGTGGTACAAGTGTGGTGTGCCTCGAATTGTAATGGGTGAGTTAATGACCCAATAACCATTCTAAACTCCCCTTCAGGCCGATACAGAGTTATCAGAGACGTGTTGGTATTCAGGGAACGTGGTTGTGTTCACTGTTCACATTGGTATGGAAGCATGGACAGCAGCAAACAGCCTGGAATTAAAAAGAAAAAAACACTGGAGGAGGATGAAGAGAAATGTCCAAAATAAAAGATCTATTCTGAGCATCCGGTAAAGACTCTGCCATTTGAATGCAAAGCAGGGAAATTGTAGCTATGTGCTGGCTCAGGTGATACTAAATTTGGCTAGCATATTTGGTGATTAATAGCTGGTTCATTCAAATAATTAAAATATGAATTTTTAACATTTATGTGTTGTTCCTGTTCATCTTTTGCAGCCTAAAAACTGTGTCAGCCCAGTGATGACAGGGCTAATGCTGTGCTAATTAAATCGCAATGCTAATCAATGGCTTTTGGAAAAACTAATGATAAATAATGTAGATTCATTGCAGCCCAGACTTGGACATTGTAAGTGATTGTTTTTGGACAGAGTGTATACACTCTGAATGAGTTTAATAGTTATTAATCTGTAGAAGCATGTGGATAGCTTTGCAGCAGCTCTGGTGCAAGATCTCCTCATTCCCAAGTTAGCAAACTGACAGCAGAGTCATTTTAAACCAAATGAAATGTAAAACATTCAAAAACATCCACTGAGTGGGTTTCTCTGCTGTGGGCAGATATGCTAGTATTGGTTATGAACAACAAAAATAAATAGGAGCATAATTTTTCAGGGAGGTTTGTATAAAAAGATCTAGGGTTGTATGGGATCTGCAGAACATAGACAAATGATTATATCAGTTGCCCAAAATTCAACACAATTCGACATTACCAACATTACATGAAAGTCTGGTCTAAAACCACCACAGCTAACACAGGTTACCAGCCTGGCAGGGTCGGGTACAGTTGGCAAAATGCAAATGCTATCAGCTAATCCTAGTGCTAGCTTGCTTGATCAACACTTAACTTTGGTATTACTTAGAGATAAACAGCACTGGAACAAAATGTTACTAAACAAAGTGAACAGCTGACTCTGGAGATTGTTTGCTGTAAAACCAAATACTAAACAAGACATTTTTAGGCAAACAAAATGTTACAATTAACTGGAAACTGAAAACACTGAGTGAAAGCTGAAAACAGACACATGGCCCAGCCTCGGTCCTGAGTGGCAGGTTGCTGTATGTAGTCGGAACCTGTCAGTCATAAGGTCGTCATCCCCTAAAGTATAGCATGCTTTATTGTCCATTTTACTCTTCATGCACAAAGTGACTATCATTCTGTATTGAGAAGACTAGTGAATGCCGCACAGATACATTCAGGACATGTCCATATCACCTTTATTGTTTTAACAGCAGAAGAAACAGCCACAGCACCAGGTTCAAAGGGCTTGTACTACGTACTCTTCATTAATCCTGGAAGTGCTGTTGGTGTAACATGCAATAAACCAGTCAGAGCACCAGGCGCGGTTTTCACCTTTGGTGGATTGCTATAATGATGGTGCAGTGTTTCACACAGAATCAGAACACACCTGTGGTGAGTTGATTACATATTGTCACTGACCAGCGAGCCCAGTCCTGACACACACATGCAACACCTCTGTGCATCTGGAGGGGATATGAAGGATTGTGCATCAATGTCCTGCACACAGCCCTACAAAGAAGTATATATATAGTTATATAATAAGATTGTGAATAAATTTTCAATTCATTATGAAAATGTGGTGGGGAAAATTTAGTCCAGGCGATGAATAGGACTGTGGCACACTCTGCTTATGTGTAACAGGCAGAGTGTGTGTGCATTGTGAGCCCGCCTATGTAAGTGCATTACCTAACTTGATCTGCGCTTAAAATAACAGTGAAATACTGCACCACTGACTTAAGACCAATTGTGCAATTGCTTTCTGCTGTCTCAAGCAGCAACGCACCAACATGTTAAGACCACCACGTCCATGGTAACTCAGATGTGCATAAGTGTATTTGCCATCTAAACAATGTGGGCACTAGACAGGAAAATGACAACTGCATCTGTCTGAAAATAGGAAAGACACTTGCATTGCACTGTGCGGTATTTTTCTCTGGGTATAAGAAAAAGCCCATGGAGTCCACATTCATTTCAGACTAAAATTCTGTTAGAGGGCAACACTTTGACCTCCAGTAAATTCTCTCTGACATTTTACTTTAAGTTACTTTTATTTCTCTTTTATGATAACAATGAATTAAATACTAAATAATAATCACATTCTTTAATGATGAAAATAATATGTAACAACCCTAAATGACAGGGCTCATGATGAAAATGACACTTGTTCCAACATATCATGTGTAAGAAGAGGTCAAAATATCCCTATGCTTGATTTGACAGGGTAATAGCCAACATTTAAGAAACACACAATATCAAACTTACATTCTTTCATTTTTCTTTTCTTTAATTGGATATTCTTCCACAGTATATTTACATCACATACACTCTGAGAGCTGTAGACAGCACCCCCTACCAACTTATCATGGAATGTCTATGTGCACAGATAAGCTGTCCTCTCTTCTTTTGTACGCTTGCTATACAAAGTCACACAAACACATTCAGATCACCTGGTCACCTGTTCCTCAGAGCAGAATGCGGTATTTGAGGGCCCGGGGGACCCTGTTGATGACGAGGCGCCCATCGTAGCTGAGTGAGGCAAAGAGCCAGGGGTCAGCTGATGACCACTCTGCTGCATACACACTATCTTCATGCTCCTCGTAAGTGGACACCACGCTGTCCTTTAGGGGCTCCTTACCTCTGGATCACACAAACATACACACAAACAACAACACAATTAGGTGAGCTATAAAACATAGGAGAATCACATCTTGGACAAGAGTTTGTTTAAATATACAGATATATTTAGATATTTTAGTGAGTGAGTGATCATTATATTCTCTCTCTCTCTCTCTCTCTCTCTCACACACACACACACACACACACACACGCACACACAACCTCTGTTTGTATCAGTTTGTCTCCTTTGTGTTGTGGACAGCCCAAACACAGCAGAGCCTGTGAGGGCTGGAGAATATTTGCTCTGTTTATTCACTGTTTCTCTCTGTATTCAGGTTGTGAACAGCAGCCTCCCCAGTGCTGAGACACTTGTGCCACTGCCACAACATTGTGACAATAAATACAATTTTTAGAATTATGATCTAGTATTATTTCCTTCCCAAATTTCTCCCAAACCCTTTGCTGTAAGTAGTCCTGAGGGGAAACAGTGACATACATATTTGGATTTATTTTACACATAAACTATTTCACATAGATAGTAGCTGCTCTCTCTGGGCTGCAGCCAAAGATAACAACACTCTATGTGCTCTGCCCATATAGATTCATTGTGGAGGAAAAGAACAAGAGGGTATATGAGAGGCAGGAAGGGTGCTGAAGGAGTGCATTATGTCACTGGACAGTTGTTCACTCTGAAATACGTTGCTGTTCAACACAGTTGTAAGGAGTGGTTATTTCAGTTACTATAGCTTTTCTGTCAGTTCGAGACAGTCTGGCCACCACATGCGTCGACATGTGTCCATGTAACATTTTTGAGAACCAGCCTCTTTTTTTCATGGTGGTGGAAAAAACCCTCTGCACCCAGTGTCTTTTCTCAGAGTGTGGGTGCTCCATGTGCTTCTAGTTGAAAATCTCTGAACTTTTCAAAAAGCAGTGTGCTCCTTTTTAGACAACCAATCAAATGGCGCAGGAATGTCACCCTGGTGACCAAGAAAATGGAGGAGAAGCTTGTTCTGGCTGATTGTATTTATCTTGAGCTGCAAGTGACGTCAAACAGAAACTTTGCAACAAAGAAAGAAAAGCCCATCTGTAGGAGCAGACCGGCCAGACTCTCTTATCTCGCTTTTATCACTGTACCGTCAACAATTTCAAACAAATGCGCATGAGGTTTGACATTGAACATGCAACGTCAAAAAGCTATTCATGCTAACTAATTGAAGAATTTACAAAGAGCTCCAAACACCCTCTGACCCTCCAGTCACTATTTCAGATTTGTTCCATTGTATGATAACAGAAACAGAAAAATATGTAAATGAGAACAGCTTTATTGGTTTATTATTAAAATACTGTATATGTGAGCACAGAGAAAAAGGAAAGGAGCAAACAGATAAAGGGCTGAAACCAGCTGATACTAGGCTGAATGTAAATAGGACATGATGATGTCAGCTGTTCACAACTGTTTTCAACTGTGTCCTCAATTTTATACATTAACCAACACAAGGTCCAGCCAAGGACTTGACCTAGACCTGTTGTTTTAATTCCCTTTTAGCCTAAAATCAGTTGGATTGAATCGTATTTGAGCCTTAAACCTTCATTCTCTCTAATGACCATCAGGGGGCGACTCCACTGGTTGTTAAAGAAGTCAGGTTGTATTGAAGTCTATGGAAAAAATACTTCTCAGTTGATTTATCACCTTAGTAAACATTTTCCAAATGAGTTTATGGTCTCAGTCTCTAGTTTCAAATCTTCTTCAATACAACATGATGTTCATTTTTTAACTGATGGTCCATTTAGAGGAAAATAGACCATAGAGCACGGTATAAATTAGGGGGGTTACCATGTGATTGACAGACTGTACCACACAATCAGGATAGAGTACAGAGCAGGTCAGCTCCACCCCTCACTCCTCCTCAGCCCCACCTTCTCCTCCTAATATGATTTCTTCTGGTTTAAAAAAACCAAGATGGCTGACAGACAAATTACAAATTGGAGGCTTCAAAACGCCACCTCACGAACCAATGGGTGACGTCACGGTTGGCTGCTCATTCTTACTCTTGACTTAACTAGTCTTCTGATGACTAAAATCAGACTAAAATGTTGAGTATTCTTCTTGACTACAACTTGACTAAATCGTCCTATAGACTAATAGGTTTTCTTTGACTAAGAAACTTGTTAATTTAGTTGAGTCTGAAAATAACTCACATGGACCATGATCATAATACCAGACAGAGGATAAATGCTGTTCATCCCTCGAGTAAAGTTCCACAGAATTAGTAGAATCTATGCACAAAAGAAGTGAATCTGTTGAGGTGTGTGTTGGAGTAAAACCTTACTAAAACACCTAATGTTAGTTTTTCTCACATCAACATCACCACAAGGTTAAACTGACAAACAGGTCAAAGAGAAAAAACACAATCCTTTTAAGAAGAAGAAAAATCTAAGCATGCTAAAAAAATAATCCTCATCCTCAAATTTAACAGAATTACATTGAATTTTAAAACAAGTCCAAGCAGTGGAGGATTTCTGTGCATAGTGCTCAGGTGCTGTGGAGTGGACACGCACTGTACATACAAGAGGGGTCAATAACTATAGTGGAAGGGTTAAAACTGAAGCTGAGTGCTGGTGATTAGGAAGAAGGGTTGGTAATTGTGGATGAGAGTCAGTTGTCGAGTGTAGGAGCTGGTGTTTATGGATGAGAGGGGGAATGGGACCATGGTGGATGGAGGACAGTGGCAGATTTGGGAAGCACTAAACGGTAACCATTATAGATGATATCCCTGCAATTTTAAAATCAGCTCTAAACGCTATAGAGAGAAACTCCTCCTCCTAAGTATTTTGACAACTTATGTTACATTTTTTTACCTCTCTACTTTTATCGTTCTGGGTGTCAAAGCCTGTGAATGTGAAGGTTGAGCAGTCAGCTTTAATCTAGAAGGGGACTAATATCAAATGAACAGCTGGAAATATGCAAAATATTTTTCCAAACACTTCAATATCT
Organism: Rachycentron canadum; assembly: GCA_038496675.1. Classification (NCBI taxonomy): domain Eukaryota; kingdom Metazoa; phylum Chordata; class Actinopteri; order Carangiformes; family Rachycentridae; genus Rachycentron; species Rachycentron canadum. The sequence continues at coordinate 20,119,923 of CM076661.1, forward strand.
CACAATTTGTTTCATTAGGCTCCTTGTAGCACTTCAGACACATACATGAGGAGCATAAAAAAACCCTCAGAATATGATGAAAAATCCGCAGTTTAACACTGAATTATACCTAAAAGGAAATCACTGCCCCAATACAATAAAAGACAATTCATATCTTTATACATGGTTATCAACATTAATAATTGGCAGTTTAAAATTACACTCAGTTGCCAGTTTACTAGTTACATCTAGCTAAAATTAATGCAATCTAATGCAGCGGTTCCCAACCTGTGGACTGGGGGTAAAAAGATGTAATTATAAAAAAAAAGATAAAAAATATAAATAATGAACTCCTTTCATTGTTTTTACCTCGTAATAAGGCTTATAACTGTACAACAACAGGAACAGTCAAAAGACAAGGAAAGAGACAGACAGTGTATCGATAAGTGATCTTTCCCATGTAAAAGAAAACTGCAAAGTTGAACTTCTTACATGTTTCCCCTGCTTTCAGTTCTGTCCTGAATGTTCTGTCCTTATCATTAAAATGAGGAGTGTCCTGACATTGTATTACTTGGACTTCATATTATTACATTGTCGCATTTGGGCCACCAACATTTTTGACATTTTCAACTTGGAAAAGGTTGGAAACCACAGATCTAATACAACTGAGAAGTAGGGCCATTTTCACATACACTTCAAGACACTGCATATACTGCTGCTACCAGGTCATGTAGTATTGTTGAAGTAAGTTCCTGTTCATTTGCTAATTCCAAGGCAGATCTAAAACTTTATTTTAACTGTAATGTAGGGGAGGAAAGTCGAGAGTCTGATTGGGATTAATTCATGTTACTTTGAAGAGAAGCCACAGTAAATGACATCTATAGTTTTCTTTCTATTTATTTTGCTGCTCTGGCCTTAACTGATATAAGAGCTACATTAAAACAACAACAACAAAAAATCCAAGCTGTAACAAACATGAAACAAGACTAGGTCAGAACGGTGTTGCAGGCTATTTACAGTCAGCCTATTATCTGCTGGTTCAGCCCTTTATGTGTTTTCTCCTCTCTTCCTCTCTGTGCTCATAAATACAGCATTTCATTACAGCTGAATTCACAATGAAGCTGTTTTCATCTAAATATTTTTCTGTTTCTGTTGTCAGACAGTGGAAACACTACAAACTAGAGAGTGAGACACTGCTCATAAAGACGCCATGTTAAGCAGGAGTCACAGCTCCGAGCTGCTGCTCTGCCTGCTAACATCTGGCTTTTGTCAGCAAAGGAAAAGGCTACAATTGGCAGCAACACCCTGATGAAGCGGCTAATTTTCACCCCTCGTCTCGTCTTTCAGAGCACCAACACTGTAAACAGACCTGTCCAATGCGGTGCTGTTACACTGGAAAGACCACAGCTGCAGCCCTACACACAACCTCTGATCAAAGTGTCTCACAGAGGCTCCAACACTTTTACAGGAGCAACAACCTGAGGATGAGACGAGACGCAGTTGTATGTCCTCAGTCTGAACCGAAAGACACTGGACTGGCAGTGGGAAAAGGGTCAATTGGCTAATGTTGGTGGAAAAGGGGGATCAGAGAGAAAGTTGGAAGGTCATTCATTCATAGAGAGGTGTGTCTGCAGAGGGAAAGCCCGACATTATGCTTGCTGAGAAATAAGTATGACTCTACAAAATGTCTGTTTGTTTGTTTGTTCAAATAGCTGCTAAACTAGTCATAAGGTGCTTATTTTAAAAAAGTCCCTCAAAGGTTCTAAAACGTCTAGTGACAAAAGGCAATAAGTTTGCAACAGTGTTTGTTCTCAATCATTTTGAAAGAGCAGTGAGCAACTCAGTCATGTGACATCCAGCTGGCCAGTGGTGTGACACACTCAGTCACAGGTAAGAAAGCGTTTCCTTTTCTAACAAGTTTCTCTTACTTTTCATCCTGGTGGTTGTCCTCCCCCTCACTGAGCTCTTCATCGTCCACCAAATGTCCAAATGGCTCTGAGGAGATGGACACCATGTTGGAGAGAATGAGGCGACTGTCACTGCTGGCCGTCAACACCAGCTGGTCGTGGCTGTGGTTGTAGCGGACGCTCCACACCCTGGGACGAAGATGCAACATATCAGGCTCTAACATTTTATTTGTTAATTTAACAATACAGTAATGTGGATGGAGTGTGGTTTTACATTGAGGAGTGGAGTCCACTGCCATGCATCAGTCTTCCATTGTTCATTACTATAGTGAGCGTGTCAAGACTCTTTCTATATACAGTACATGTTGACTCTTTTTTTGTTCAGGCAGACCACACATGCTGACACAGACACACAGACACACACACACACACACACACACACATGCTGAGAATCTGCTTGTGTGTCTCATGCACACAGAAATCATGCAGAAAATGTAGTGTTCTCACACTGGGATTCACAGCAAAATATGCCCATTGTGGTGTGTGTTCAGATTCCAATAATGAGGATTTAGTACCTTGCAGTCTATATTTGGGCTTAGTGCACATGTGTTGATGATCATTATCATAAACTCCCTGATCCAGGTTTTATTTGTTGCTCAGTTTCACTTACTTTTCAATCCAGCTGCTTCTCACCTTTCTCCATTTTGTCCCTGTCTTTCTATTTCTCTGATTCTCAATACTGTCTCCCTTGCTTGCTCTTTTTCATCCTCTCTCCCTCTTTCTTTGTGTTTGTCTATGTCACTCTCTCTTTCTCTCTCTCTGTGAGCCCCGGGCACAGCTCAGAGTGCGGTCCCAGTTCCCTCACAGGGAGGGATTGAGGGATAACCAAGGCTGTTGACAGAAAATCAGCCTTGGCCACGCCATTCCCCGCGCTCCTCTAATCCGCTTCCCTGCTAAAAAATAGTCCCTAATACCCCCAGCAGCCCTGAGGCCATATCCTGGCTCTGCTCCGAAAAATGAGCACGCACAATAAACACACACAAACGCACACACACGCAGGGAAACACCTACACTTATGCATCACACCAAAGATAAGTGTACACACCAGACAAATACACACAGACCTTTTTATAACGCATATGCATTATAAAAATGCTTCAATACACACAAATGCACATAGCTACACAGAGATAAAAAGAGAGTGCTTTAAAAAAAACACAGATTAGATACACACACGCGCACACAAACAGACACACAATCAGACACACACACACACACACACACACACACACACACACACACACACACACACACACACACACACACACACCTCTGTTATCGACAGCTATCTACAGTTATGGATATGTTTTCCAAGTCTATCTTTCTTTTGGAGATAACGCCCGCTCTGTGTGTGTGTGTGTGTCTGTGTGTGGGGGGATATGTGTCTATGTGTGTGTGTGTGTGTGTGTGTCTGCCTTTATCAGGTGAGAATTGGTGTGCTGCAGCAGTAGCCCAGTTTGGCTTGCAGACACACTGATCATCTATTCAGCTCACACAGGAGAGAGAGTGTGTGTCTTCCATGCATACACACTTCTGCAGTACACTAGGTTCAGGTCTTCACACTGCCTGAAGCTTCACAGCAGACAGTCCAGAACAGGAGTGGGTTGCATTTGACCCAGAGTGATTCAATCCTTACTGACAAAACAAGGAGCTGCCTATTTAATTAGTAATTAGTGTATTACTACTTTTTATTGCAGCAGCAGTAGTTAGAGCATTTCATTAGTTAGGAGATAAAGCCATTAATAATACTAGAAACCAATCAACAGTGAAGTCGACAGAGTCATCATGTTTATCATTACTGTTAGTGTGTTTTCCTGAATGTGCCTGAATTATCCTCCAATGCTAAGTAAGAGGCAGTTTGTCCATTATGCAAATAGATTTTTTCACATTTAATTACTCAAATTTAATGAAATTATAAATGCTTTAGTATTTTTTCTTGTCGATTAAAACTATTGACAAAAATAAAAAAAAGTTTAAGATAAAACATTGGAGCATTTAATAAAAGTTCACACTTGTGTTTCCCAACATTAAAAGTGAACTGGGGGAAAACTTTGGCGATTGAAACACGAAACGAAAACAAAACCAAAAATTTGATCTGTTTAGGAATCTATAATATTTGTATATCTGTATCTGGTTTGGTTTTATTTGTCTGGTTTTGAGATTTCTGTCACAATCCTTAGAAAAACAAACTTGACTGTCAGTTGAAAAGGGGTCAAGCTGCCTTTATTAGCAGGTTCACCATGTTCAAAAAGCTGTTGATACTCACAAATTTTAGTGTAAAAGGGCTAACAGAGTTAGAAGCTCATTCACGTCAGCTGCCATGTATTCAGCATAGAGAGGTCTGTCTGCAGAGGAAAAGCCCAACTCCTCAGTGGGAAATACTAGCAACAGATAAGTGACTAAGGTTTGTCTGAAAAGCTGCTGAATTTGTCATTTGGTGCTGATTTGAAAACAAACAAAAGAGTTCCCTAAAAAGGTTTAAATCATGAGGAATCTAGCGTCAAAGGCGAGTTTGCAACACTGTATTCACTCTAAATCATTTTGAAAGAGCAGCACCCAATGATTATCACTCAGTCACGTGACATTCAGCTTCCCAAAGGGTTTAAAATTCAGACAGATTTTCATTAGCAGAGTTCACAGCAATTTAAAATTACAATGTAAAAAATGCAAATTCCATTTCCAAGATCAGTGACTGCATTACTCTGGATATTCCACAAAACACGCTGTGAACTGTTTTCATGTGTTTTCAGTGCAAATGTTCTTACTTTGCGTAAGAACATTTGCACTGAGGACTGTGGATTAGGTTCAGGATACCGTTTTTCACAAGCGGCTGTGTTGTGAATATTTACTTTTTTAATGTAACAGATGCACCAAATGGACAAAAGTAGCTTCCAATATGCTGGAAAGGAATTCAACAACAAAAGTGAAAAGTAGCTTCAGGGATTTGATCCTATTCAGCCACAAGCCTATTCATGAGCTTGGACTTTCCCTAAACTGTTAACACAAAGTTTGAGGAATACTGTTGCCTAAAATAAAGCAGTATGCAGGAGTGTGCTATTCATGATAAGCCATAGGTTTTGTGGTGATAGACACATTGCACTCAACTACCACTATACACTATAGCACTGTAAAATAAGATATTGTTAGATTTGCCTTTATCTGATATCAGCTGAACCACAGAACCATGGCTGATAAACTTAACTTGACAACAGTCCATACAGTGACAATCCTGAACGCAAAGTTACAGAGTTGTGGAGGAGCGCTGGATATTTGTATCTGTTCGCACAAGATGTTCGTAATAGTTCCACAATTCATTGCTTTTCCCTAAACCAATGGGGGATTTCAGAAGCCCCCCATTGCAAGTTTTTGTTTGCTTCATCTATTACTGACTATGGGTTTACCAAGCTAATCTGACACATTGGCTCAGATGTCCTCTTTCTTGTCAGTGGTCACACCATGTCTACTTTCAACAAATGACCTGCTTTGTTGCAGGGTCAGAGAGTGAAAGAGAATTTCGGTAATGTTTGATAATAATCCAACGCGATAATCAAATCCGTCTCAAGCCCAAAGCGAGGTCAGGTTGCCAAACTGTAATGAGCATAATGATTTCTTCTCATTGAAGCTGGGGACTTTAAACATTTTCAAAAAATCTGGGTCTCCAACATTAACAGGAAATGGAATAAAATGCAAGAAACTGGGTGACAGTAGGGTCTGATTCAGTGTGACACAGAAGGACGGACTCTGACCGCTGACACAGGAACTTGGTTCAGGTCCTCTGGTTCAAGGACAGTACCCACTCCACTACCTGAGTCTCTCAGCCCCTACCATCCCCATTACAATTCACCAACCAGTGCGAGTGCTCCTCCAGGCTCTTGACAGGCTCCTGGATGTTGCGAACGTCCCAGAACTTGACCTTGCAGTCGTCTCCGCAGCTGGCCAGGTAGTACTGGCGGTTGGGGTTGAAGTCCAGGTCACGCACCAGCTGGCCATGGGCGTTCTCTATGCAGTAGATCTGACTGGAGAGGAGAGAGAGGGAGAAAGAGAGGGATTAAAAAGAAAGGCGAGAGGAACGGTGGAGAAAAGAATTAGGATGTAGGGATAAGGATGAGAGGCAGCAGCCAGGCAGCCAAATAATATGAGAGAGGTATGGAGGAGAGGGTAGAGAGAGAGGGAGAGAGAAGGGAATAGGACAGAACAACAAAGGAAGATGTGAGAGAGAGAAAATGATTCACATGGTCGACACAAGCAGGAACATTCCCAGGCTGAATCAAAGCCTCCTCTGTGTCTGTGTCTGTCAGCGAAGGCCAGGCTCAATAAAGAAGCCGACACTGACAGGAGTAAATTATAAAGGTAAGCCTCATAACCGCACAGCCTTGAGTTCTGGCTGGAGTGAAGTTAACAGAATGACATGACAGAGGAAAAGAGACTTGCTGTGCATTGTGTCTGCATCTTTTGGGCCACCTCCTCCTCCTCTCTTCATCTCTTCTATATATACACACATTCTCCTTGACTCACCTTATCGCCTCTCCTTGAATGTGAAGTTCAAAAAATACCATTGCTTCTCTTTTACTTTCTTCCTTCCATACAACCACGACATTTCTTTACAGATTTAGTTATCTAAAGCTGCAATATTTATTTTCTTAACAATGAAAGTAAAGCAATATGGAGGGAGTGATGATAGTAAAACATGAGAGATGTTGCTTAAACATGGATGAAGCCATGTATCAAAGAATTTCCACCCAGCTCATCCAACGTTCCCTCAGCTCTAGGGAGCAATTTGACTTCTTTTAGCCGCATGTTTTGTTTTTCTAGCTCATGAACGCCACTCTCATCAACTTCATTTCTGTACACAGCTAGCAGATATTTTCAGCCAAGAGGTCTGATTAACCTGCTGTATGCTTCCTACCCAGCACCAGTACAAAACACAGACAGAGTAGCAGCAGAGTCTTTCCTATTAAAACATGTTGATGTTAAATATGGTGGTTGTTTTGTGCGTTGCTCTGCCATTACTGGGTTGAACTGAATGCATTTTCAGTGAGCGTGAAAGCATGGACACTTGGGAAAATTGCAATCAGAAGTTGCCCCCGACGACTGGTTGGTAGCCTGTGTCAATGTATTCATTCTCAAAACAGTAATGTGAGACTGCTTTTGACCATCTCTGGGAATAATGTGACAGTATATTTTTGTCCGACCTGCATAATGTGGATGCAAATATACTTTAGCGGGTGTCTCATGATTATAATACAATTTAGTAAAAGTGAGAGTGAAAGTATCAGGAAATCTATCCCAGATCGAGTGAATGTATCATTTATTTAATGAAGTGATTCCCAACCTTTTCCAACTCATTGCCCACTTGAAAATCTCAAAAAAGTTGGCATAACAACATGGAGGCCAAATGGTACCTTCTCCGAACATTGTAATTTGTTTGTTTGTGCTGTTTTGCTAAACATTTTTCAGGTTGGGAACCACTGACCTCCGGTCGGGCTGACGTTTTATTAGCAGCTGATATAGACACGAAAGAAGCTGTGCTTTTGGAGATTTGAAGGTGAAAAAAAAAACACTTGTCGATTAAGACTAAACCAAAAGTTACTGAAAGCTTCTGAGTGTTTTAGACTGCAACCTTTATAAACTTGACACATTTGATGAAGAATATTTAAATCCTGTTAAAAAGTAAAATCCTTTAGAGTGTTATTGTGTAGGTTTTCCAATGAGACACCATCTTCTCCATTTTGTCTACATAGGGTAAAATATCTTCTGTGTTATAAAACATAACCTGCCATATGATTCTATTTATGTATAAGCAGCCTGATATACTGTGTCTAGGTAATAATGTTACTAAGTATGTATTAACTAATATTTGCTAGCTGTCTTCGTAGCTTCCTGGTGCTGCTTTACAAAAGGAAATCAACTGGGGTCAGGGAATGGAAGCTCATTTGAATAAACCGGTAATTAATATGGTCTAGAGCTCTGCCTTCGACATTAATGCAACACGAGAATGTGTAAAATAACTACTTGTTTTCTTCAACATCATTTCCTCTCCAGACTAGCCTAGCAAAGCTGAGTTTGGCACAGATTTGTTCAGCAGAGTGGAAAGGCACAGTGCTATAGCCCAGCTGGATGCCAACAGCAGCTAGCCAGCTAGCTAGTCACCCTGCTGATCATGTTAGGCAATTAACATGCTAATTAAAAATCTCATTAAAATAAGGGAGGAATAAGAGAATGACCTGGGGCAGACTGCTGGGCTTCAATTAGGTCAAGACAACTCAGGGACTGTGTGTGACTCTGTCAGTGTGTTTGTGTGTGTGTGTGTGTGCGCTTGTATGTGCTGTTGCTACCACTAGACCGTGGCATTGATGTTGGCATATGGAGCTTGACAGAAAATGTCAAATAACAAGTGAGAAAACGCACATTTTTCATGGAGCATCACGCAAGGACTCCAAAATAACTTATTCTGTACAAATGAGGCCACATAAATTGATAACTGGTTTGCACCTATTACCATGTATGTAGCCGACACCCATCTCAGTCTGGTTATAAGGGTTTTGTTCAACATGTTATGTGCATATTTCAAGATTTCCCAAACACAAGCTGTGTCCCTGACACATACTATATTTATTTATATATAGTCATTGTCTCTATTATGTTGAACATGTAGTGCATCCTCACTGGAGAAAAGGCGACATACTGTACAGATTTAAAGTTGTTTTTTGAAGAAGCCATTGATAGCTATTTATGTCTCTCTATTGACTACAAAAGGTGAGATAATCAAACAACTCGTAGCTCTTGTGGCAGCTTGGGTATCAGAGGAAAGAAACAAAAACATATTAATTCCTTGATTTTCTTATCTTTCCACTATGGCAGTATTATTAATTATATAAGTTTATTCTAAGTTATTGCTTGATTGATGTCTGACCATTCACTCTATCAAGGCTTATTTTGTATGTAAATGTATTGCTGAGTGGTTTCCTCAGAGACAATATAAAGTTCTCAGAGATTTACTGTTTATACCATGGTCGCAATTAAACAAAAATAAAAATGTTTGCTTGTGATAGATGGTTCTGTTATGGGTCCAGTATTATATCAGATGTTGAAAATTTATGTTAATGTTGTAATTAATTTGAGCCAGTGTCTGTGATCGCCTGACAATCTTTTATGAGTCCTGACACTTTCACATCACTCTGCAATCGCAAGTGGCTGGCCAGCAGATTGATGACTGAAATGATCTCGCCCTTCACTTTATTTCTAGGAATCAGAATTACAGGTCTCAGGTAAACATTCATGCAAATAATATCAATAATATAATATCAATAGGTTCTGAATCCAAAATTCAGTGTTGTTAACTTGAGTTGCAAATGTTGATAAAGGGTTCAAACATAGTGAGGAATGGATTCAATACTGGATACAGACTTTGTTCTGTATCATCCTCAATTTTATCCTGTTACCCTGCTATAAAGCGCTTAGTAACTGTGTCTTGAAAGGTGCAGTACAAATAAATGTTATTATTATCATTATTACACTGTTATCATCTCCAAACCCAGCAGGTAATCACTTCAGTGATTCTTGTACGAGGCCACTGTGGGAAATGAGAAGGCCGGGCTCGTATGGCTGGGGATGAATTACGATTTTGTCTCAAATCGTGATAAAAAAAACTCAAAATAAGTTGATTGTGGTGAATTTATATCACCAGGATAGTTGTTAATATCCACGAGAGACTTAATGATGAAATTTGGTCTAACTTACCAACCAAGGACCAACCTTTGGCACATCTCACTGTTTCTGCCACGAGCCTGCAGGACTTTAGTTCAGTTTAACTTTATTTTTGTAAAGAATAATTCCTAAGCGAAAAATTCTGGAAATATTAATATAAATACATTTTTTTTTATTTCCACAGGAGGACCTTATAATCACCTTATTTAAGATTGTTTGATTGTTTCTGACTAAAAAGATGTGTCTGATCTTTGAGGCAATAAAAATATTTGTCTCTTACCAAAATGTAATTATGTAATGTTGAAAGTAGATTTTCATGATTATCACAATAATATTGTTAGTTACAATTACTTAGTCTCAGGATGATCCTGACATGAAATTTTCATACTTTCTCTGCCTACATGGCTTCTTTGATAAAAGACTTCATCCATAAAGCCATACTGTATTTCCAGCCATGTGAAAATTTATGTTCAGTTGCATTTTCCCATGGACTGACAGATACTTTGTTGAATATTTATCCATTTATTGGATTTATGTTTTTATGTGAGGTGGGTCACTGATAAGAATAAACACATCAAAATGTCTGGAACAAGCTCTTATCAACCAGCAGCTTTTTAATACAAGATGACTTAGAACTTCTGGTGAACTTACACTCAAAATAGCAAAACAGCAATTTCATGTGTGATTTTGAGCTGAGGAACATGATTTATTTACAGTGTGCCCTCCCTCTCCTGGGTGTGACTCTGAGGTAAAAGGCGTGACCCTAGGCTGTAGAGTGGCTGGTGTTCAACCCGGGCCGCCGTAGAATGGGACGCGCACGCCGCGTGAAAAGGAAATGGAGCAGGAAATTGGGTTAGTTTCACTCATTCCCTCTTCGGTGTCTCTGTGCAATCCCCTCCTCAAACACACAGACAGAAACACACAGAAACACACAGAAACACACACACACACACACACACACACACACACACACACACCCTCAGCCCAATGGAGGGACCTGGGAATTTTTGTATGAGTGCAAGTGTGTGTTCGTGTTTGTATGAGTGTGGAGGATTAGAGTTGTGGCCGGCTTAAGCCACCAAACACACTCAATCTAAAGTCACCCAGCCAGCTATGCTGTGAGTGAGTGTGTGTGATGGGGGGTTGATGAGGGGACAGGAGACCCATTACACACACTGTTAGGCGCACACACACATAACAACATAAAACTGGAAAACACATTCCAAAAATACTGTTATATGTGTAAATATAGAAGAGGGAGGCTACAAAGGTAGACAGACAAGCACATGTTTGGTCATCACACACACACACACACACGCACGCATGCACATACACATGCACGCATTCACTCACACACACGCGCGCACACACACACGCACACAGACCATGCATGCTTAGTCTGGGTGATAAATCTAACTCTACTGAGGGGATCGACTGGGACACAGACGCTCACAGTCACACATCTCTCTCTCTCTCTCTCACACACACACACACACACACACACACACACACACACACACACACACGTCTCTGTTTCTATGACAACTGCTGAGGGGAGAGAGGGGGGAGAAAAAAAAAATCGAAAGAGGAGAGCAATCATTTCATCGCTGATCAGAATTAAAGCCTGGCTTTGAGATGGAGCTGGCAGGGAAAGAAAGATGCGAGGGAGAGAGGCAGGCAGGCATATAGAGGGAGGAAGAGAAGGAGGGAGGGAAGAAGAGAGGGGGAGAGTCTGCCCATGGATAAAAGTGAGGGATCATTATATCAAGAAACTTAAATGATTGGGGAGTCGACGAGAGAAAACTAACATCCCAACTGACTAAGTGTAAACTTCCAAAATATAATGTTAACTCCCCTACACTTCAGTTTATTAAAATGAAAGATTCAGTTTGAATTCAGTTCATGTCAATAATACTGCAGCAATCATACAATCACAAGTAATAATTATTATTTATTCAAAGAGTAAGATTTGGACAGGTGTTGTCTTTCTTTGCCAAATCCTATAAGGCAAGGGCCAAACAGGAAAGAATGGATTAAACTCTATTCACACTATTCATTCATACACACACTATTCATTTATGCATTTTTAAAAAAAATCACGACTCAATCACAACTAACACAGCCACTGTATGGAAGCCATTGCTGGTAATGGTTCTGCGTTGCTCTGGACTGGATTGGGACAATTACGTTCCAGCAACCTCAGCCAGTGTGAGATCGTGTTACAGTTTTAAAAGCATGTCAGTTAGTCATCATCCTAAAAGCCTTTTCAATTTTAAGGTAAAAGCAGAGAAATTGTTTTTGAAAATATGTAAAATAAGTAGCCAAACAGAACTATGTTTTATCTTAGATTTTACCTATCATACTTCTAACACTACAGCCAAATAGCCCTATGTTGCTATATAACACCAATGTTGTATATTTTGACCCTATCCAGACCTGGTGTTAACATCCATCTCAGGTGATCTGTTCACAGGTGGACAGTTCAGGTTCAGGCACCCAAGACACAGTGAGGATACATTAGGGATTCGATCACTCAGACAACATTTGGAGGTGGACTGAACCACATTCTTTTAACAGTGTGAATACAAATGTGTCCAGGGTCACACTGAGGGACCACCTCCTCTGCTGCATTTAACTTTGGCTAAAAACAACAACATATATGTGTTTACTTGTGCACAGAGCTAGGAAGTGAGACTTGATCACAAGTGGTTACACGTGTGGAGAAGCATTTTAATGACAGGTGTACGTTCAAGCCAGGACAGAACAGAGCCTGTGTTTTTCATGGATCAATAGCTGGCGAGTATGTTGCTTTAGCCCATATTATCTTTGTTGCCACCAAGCACATATTTTAGACTCTTTATGTGGGCTCTTGGTTTAAAATGAGCTAACTAACATTATCTCAATTAGCTGGCTAGTTAAAGTTGATAAAATCTGTTAGCAGCAGTAGGCATTTCAGCCACTACACTGACTGTCTACCATATGGCTCAAGGACTACCCACTTATCAAAAATGACTACAAATTGCTAAATCTGCCACCATTGTCACTGTAAACTGTATATGTGCTGTGCAACAATGAAGAGCTTGACAAGTGCAGTAACAGTAAGTATGGTGGGTTCCTAATATAAATCTACTGGTATTCTTCATCTTTATTCTTACATTTCCACGTCTGCATAATTCTGTGAATACGTCATTATGGGAGTTACAGTATGATGTCTGATCCATGTCTGCTGAGGGGGAGGTGGGAGCTGATGCACATGAAAAGGTTACAGAAGATTGATTTGACAGTAGCAGGGTTCAAAAGGTCACCCTCAAATCAACAGTGGCATATGGAATACCACTTTTTCAAAAACAGCTGACATCTTTTGCATAAAGGCCCACATTTGAATGTGAAATACGATACTCCTAATAGGCAACACTTTTTGCATAATGGTGCTATATTTGAATATGTGAATAAAATAGGATGGAAAATGCTTTGGAATAATAGTTTAGCCTGAGCACCCTATCATTACGGTGTGCCGAGGCACAGCAAAATCCCTTGAATAGGTGAAATGAAAAGGCTGTTTCTGGTCAGGTGGTGTACAGTGAGAGCAGGAGTGTGTGTTGTCTGTCTGGATGAGGAGTTTTGATGCTGTCTACTTCTTCCCTTTGTACCAACAGACAACTGGCTTTTAACCTGGACTGTAAAGGAGCAAATAGTACCACTATCAATCATTCTCTCTCTCTCTCTCTCTCTCTCTCTCTCTCTCTCTCCCTCTCCCTCCCTCCCTCTCTCTCTCTCTCTCTCTCTCTCTCTCTCTCTCTCTCTCAAATACACACCACAGGGGAGGTGTAAAGAGTCTATGCTTCACTGCAGCACTGCACTGCTTTTCAGTATGCGCCCTGCAGTGCATGGTATGGCTGCAGGCCTAGCAACTATTACACAGCTGTACATGTGTGAGAGAGTCTGTGTGTGTGTGTGTTTGTGTGTGTGTGTGCGTGTGTGTGCATCTTACACTTTACTGGACTCTCCATCCAAGAGGGAATTCAGGGGAGATGCAGTGTAAGAACATCCCCAGTGACAGGCATGCCTCTCTCTCTCGCTCACACACCCACAAACACACACACACAACCACAAACACACACACACACACACACACACACACACACACACACACACACACACACACA
>CM076661.1:20138342-20227374 GCA_038496675.1 Rachycentron canadum
AGGAAAGGAGAGGAGAGGAGAGGAGAGGAGAGGGGAGGGGAGGAAAGGAGAGGAGAGGAGAGAAGAGGGGAGGAGAGGAGAGGAGAGGAGAGTTGGCTTTGTGTGTACTTTCATGTGTACTTTTGTGTGCGGGTGTGAGGGGACACCTCAAAGGTTGTCTGAGGAGGCAGTGGAGCGTGCTGAAACGCTGCCATCACACAGCTGCCACACCAACTGGACCCACACACACACACAAACACACACAAACTCACAGGCAGGCTGCGTTTTATGTATAGGCATGACACCACATACACACAAAATTAGAAAGGTACACATAGCAGAGCGCAAACACAGGCAGGCACATAGTCACTTGTCACATGCAAGTCACTTACTCAAATAGACATAGACATACAGACACACAGTAACACACACACACAAACACAGACAAATGTGACTCACTACTAATTCACACTTGCAAGCTTTCCACTTGCAACCACTTCACACTTGTCCGCAGATGTGCACGCATGAACGCACACAAACACACACTCTGCCCTTGTCTGCTGTGTGCTACTGTCTGAAACCTTGGATTGAAGGAGGCTAAAGACGGCTGCAGACCTCATTCAGCTAATAGCACCTACAGAGAAGTGAAATGACATAAAAATCATAGAAACCACAGACCAATTATTTACCATACAAACACCACCTGGGCTCATATTTTCAGTTTGCTTTTTACATTTCATTATTTGTTTCATTTTTTTTTTTGTTGGAGACAATTACCTTCATTACTGATTCACTGATTGCTCTGTAAAGTATCAGAAAACAAAGGAACATCCCACTGTCTACGACGGCTTCTTCAGATGTCTTGTTTTGTGGGACCAACAATGGTTAGTCATAGAAAATAAGTAAAATAAGCACCTCCTCAACATTAGACAATCTTTGTTGTCATGGTTGCAATAGTAACAACGTGGATAATAGAAACAACATAAACTGCTACTTTCACATCACTGCGCTTTTCCCTTTGCTCCCGTCATCATTACTACAACCATTAGATGTCGCCTAGCAACAAAACCTAACTATAGGTTATAGTAACCTGCTGACAGACGACTTATGGACTTGTTTTTTTTACAGGGCAGTCTCCTTTGTTAAATTTGAAGGGTATGGCGGTTTAGACTGAATCCAGTTGTAACATTCATCGTGGTTCATCTGTCCTGCAGGAGACATGCCCGAGCTAACCATGACCACTAGACTCACTCATCTGCTGTGTCTCAATTTGTGTACCTCCATATTCACGCTATTTATTCATGCTATTTTGAGAGCACATTGTTGTTGTTCACACTGTGACAAGTATAGCAACATTCAGCAAGGGCCTAGGGTTGTTTGCATATGGGTGGTAGGGACATGTCCCCACCAATACTTTGAGAGGACAGACTTGTCCCAACATCCGAGTTAACTAGTTCGCATTGTTTCATGTGAAGTCATGATACATTTCCAATTTGCCCTTCTAAAGGCTTCATCTCACGACCACCGTTTTAGGCATCGTAGCATTTGGAGACTCGTGTAATGTACAAATATCACTTACCAGATGCAGAGGAGGTGAGACTGGATCAGTGTGAGGTGAGTCACTGATGTCAGTCCAAACCACAAGCATCAGCAAAAATTTTGTATTTCAAATCCCTCCCGTTCTCCTATTGCCTGAAGTTTTTGTCCATGGCAGCACGTTTGGTACATTATAAATACCATGCCACCTAAGAAGACATCAGTATACCAGTACATTACTGAACACACAGTGTTTGTTGTAGTATACTGAACTAAGTAGTCAACAGCCACATTGATTTAAAATGAAAATCTGCTACATAACATCACCAGTCTTACATTGTCAGATTGTTAATAGTGATGCATGATTGGTTTAGCAGCTTTTTATTGCTGTTCAAGGTGGAGCTGGTGTTAAATTAAATATGTTTAACTGACTTCTATTTCTGGTGCTGACTAGTGAGGATAGCAATGTTGAATCCTTGAGTCAATTAATTTTGCACATTCCTAGTCTGGAGAGCTTGAACTCTCCAACAATGCATGCTGGGAAGTCTGTTGATATAAATGTTAAATCACTATTTTTCCATTCCCATTCACAATATCTCTTAAAAGGCAGGAGAAGGGTATTTAATTCAGGCTCTATATACCAACACAAATAAAGTATGAACTGTGCTCATCTCTATACCAGTGTATATGCATCTTATAAAATCATCAGTTCATTCATGTTTATAAGTTCTAAAGTGCTCTGAAAATTACAAGTACAAATTTTAAGCTCCATTAACTTGAAAATACCTTATCAAATATGTGAGAGAATTAACTTTGGCAACATATTTACAAAATTTACTGTAGCTTTACAGCTACAGTAAAAAGAAATACAAGGGGATCTATATGTTAAAGTATTAAAGGTGGGCAAAAGTGTAACTCTACAAGTCACTCTGTAGATGAGACAATTTTGATATATTTGTTTAAGACCACAGCATTGCACTCCCTCTACTGGCAGCAGGTGTCTCTCCAGACAAAAATGGTGTGTCTCTTCAGTGCAGTCTGATGAGACTGTGGTCTCTGCTAACAAGCCCTGTGCTGCCGCCCCCTCCTTTCCTTTGTGCCCATGGCCAAATCAGCGCTGTTGCATCTTTCAAAATAGCACAGCAGGAGGAGAATGGCCAAAATGGAGCGTGCAGGAACTCTTTAATTTATTATGTGGCTGACGGGGAGTGATATCAATGATTCAGCTATCTTATCTGGGCCTGTGATGTGCATCTTGTAAATATATTCTCTCACTCCCCATCTCTCTCTCCTTCACCGGGCACCCCTCTCAATCTCCTCAGCACTTTGCTGTTATCATGGCGATCAATAGTGAGGTGATTATTATTCCTCTAGCAGAGCCCACACGTAGACACATGTTGACCTCACTCATCATGTACCTCAGAAACACAGGGAACACAAACAAAGCACACACACGCAACGCACGAAAGCATGCACACACACACACACAGGTTGTAAGGTGCACTGAAGATAACCTGCAGTTACAAGGTTAATGTGTGATACTACAATGCTCCGTGTCAACCAGGAACATTAGCGTTCCACTGCCTCGCACTTTATCATGTGTTGAGGAGAGGCACACACTTCATTAGATTCATGAGCAACCGCAGGACTGCAAACAGAAGGTGTCATAACAAGACAAGGAAATTCACAGACTCCCTCTGCCAGTCTGACTGTAAGAGATGGAGACTTCTCCCCTTTTGTAAAATATTTCCAAATAAATGATTAAGATGCTGTGTTGATAGTATTCTTAGACAAAGACAAGTAAATGTGGTGAATGTAGATTTTGTCAAGGAGATATTGCTGTTTTATGGGTCATGATGGGCTGGCTATTGGTATATATATATAAAATCATTATTTATTTTTTTAAATCTTTTTTTCTTTCACTTTCCAATGCATCAGTGTTTTGTCTCAACAGAACAAAGTTGCAAAAGGTCTTTAACTTTGTGAAAGGTAAAAAAGTAATTTAGCAGAATTATCTGTGATCTGCTTCTGTTGTCTGATAATCACTGGTGGAGATGTGTCAGTGTATTGGTTTTAAAATAAAACTCAATTTTCATTAGTAGTAGTCAGTAGTCAGCAGGTGGTCCAAGTGCCAACGCCCAGCGATGTCACCCATTGGTAAGTGAACTGCCCCCAGTCAGGCAGGTCCACGTGTGTGGCACAGTCTGTCAATCACACAGTAGCCACCCCCTAATACACCTCCAGCTTTATGGCCTATTTTCCTCTAAATGGACCATCATTTAAAAAATGAACATCATGTTGTATTGGAGACTTGAACCTAGAGACTGAGACCATAAACTCATTAGGAAAACATTTACTGAGCTAATAAATCCAGGGACATTTTCACATAGACTTCAATACAATCTGACTTCTTTAACAACCAGTGGAGTCACCCCCTGATGGTCATTAGAGAGAATGAAGACTCTTCAGCATTGACTTCACTTTTCAGAACTTCCAGCCTTCAGTCTAATTAGTGACCCTGGCCATGCCAACATGGTGATATTAGCTAGTCGACCGCCTGAAGCATGGTTAGTTCATGGCTCCCGAGTTGAAATGTTGAGTGAGATTAAGCAACTCATTTAGAGAGGATATCCATTTGCCTTATAATCGTGCATTTTACATTATTCCTCAAAGGTCCTGTTCCTGTGTAAAGGAGTAGAATGTGTGACATTGTCACAGACTGCAGAGAGCAGACTCTAGTAGCTTTATGAAGTAGCATTGCGGTGCAATGATTATTTGTCTCTTTCACAAATATTTACAACCAAAAAAATCAGAAGATTAAGAAAACATGAACGTTTTCTTAATCTTCAAATGTTCAGACATTTGAAATGTTCAGACATTTGAAGTGCATTTAAAGTGAGTTTTTCCACAGCCAACCTGCTGTTGTGCTTGTCTGTTGTTAGTCCAAAAAAGTTGCAATTCATGGTGGGTTTGATATAATTCAAAGTTAGCGTGGTAGAAAAAGACAGTTCTGCAACAGTAGTATTTCAGGAAAGTTTGATGATCATCATAATAATACTGTTTACAATGATATTTTTGACACAATAAGTTGAGCATGCAAATTTGTCACCTGGGATCATGTCGCTGAGCCGAATTTACGTGTTCTCTGGTAAATATCCTACTTTTACTGTTCTCCATTGACACAACGATCCATATGTGATGTGTTTCTGCTGGCAAAACTGGAGAAATGTCATTAAGCCACATAACTAGCAAAGCTACCAAGCTAACAAACAAAACAATTGTCCTGGCTCTGTGTTGTTACTCTTTGTGACTATGTTACTTTTAATACAGTGTGCTGTTTTGCTTATTGTTATGACTTGTAAGCTCACAAGTGAAGACTTTAAAGACTGAGATATTAGAAGAGATTGCTTTAATAAGGAAATCTTGTAGAAGGATCATACTGCAACAGATGTATCACCCCCCCACAACATTTAATTCATTCATTCAATTTTGGTCAGTACCACAAGTACTCATGTTCAATATCTAGCCATAGTGACAATAAAACAACATGATTCAATTAGAAATCACTGAATACTTAACACATGGATGGACTGGATATAAACACATGTGCAGCTATGATGTGGATTAGGGCAAAAGTTGTGTCAAAACCCATCTGTGATATTTTCATGATGAGTCAAATTAAATGCATATTTCTGTGTACTGCAGAGGAATATCCTGTAATGACATGTAAACACTCACTGAGAATCAAGCTCTGAGAGTTTAACTTACATGACTCTTACATGACTTACTTCTGTCAGATTTAAATGCTGGCGGTGAAAATATCTGACTGGTTTTAAGTCAGGTGCATGTGGAAATTTGCCGTGTAAAAAAAGTGCCTTAATTCTGAGTGGCAAAGCTCATGGATAAAATGCCTCATGTTGCACAATTACTTTAAAAGCTTCTCCCTGGCACTGGCTTAATGGCAGCATGAGCAGATGTGGGGCCAACTGTACTTCAGATTACAAAAGAAATTATTGATACAGTGAAACAGCAGATGACCCATAAAATACAAAACAACAAAAACAAAAGCAAAAGCAAAAAATATTTTCTTAAAGTGGACCTATGATACTTATTTACATACAGCTCTATACTTTCATTCTGGGACAAGTGCAGTTATTCTTATTTATTTCATACTTGCCTGTTATTCAAACAGCCAATATCAGCTGCAAAGAAGTCAGATTGTATTGAAGTCTATGTGAAAATGTCCCTACTTCTCCCTTGATTTATTAGCTCAGTAAATGTTTTCCTAATGAGTTTATGGTCTCAGTCTCTAGTTTCAAGTCTTCAATACAACATGATGTTCATTTTTTAAATGATGGTCTCACTCCTCCTCAGCTCCACCTTCCCCTCCATGGTTTCTACATGTTTAAAAAAACCAACGTGGTGACTGTCAAATTATAAACTGGAGGCTTTAAAATGGCGGCTCACGAATCAATGTGACATCAATGTGGGTTGACACTTGGTTTGGAGTGGATAACTGTATCAAGAAATAAGTGAAATCAGCTCGTAGAAAAAATACAGTTGTAAACCTAATGTGCAGAGTAGTCTTGCACTTGAGCTTTGTTTTAAAAATTTGTTACCACATTACTTGAAGCTTTGGCTACAGTTTAATATCCACTATTGTAACGTTATATTTTACAGAATATAACAGAAATAAAAAGGAGAAGAATTATAGGTCCCCCTAAAATTATGGTCATTCAAACTATGTCCCAAGATTTGCACAAAAGTCCAGGATTTAAAAAAGAGAGAAACTACTGTATATGTACGCTGAATGTATTGGAATATTGTATTTCAGATCAACCCCAGCCAGCAGAACTCACCTCATAGTGCGAAGGTCCCAGCCTCGTATGGCTGTGTCATTCGCTGTGGCGAGCTGACTGCAGTTGTGGTGGGGGCTCCACTTGCCTGAGGTGAACTTCAGCTGACCTTTGCCCTCCAGTGTGGCAGTGCTGGAGACCTGCAGCAGCACAGCAATACCTTCATTAACATCTCTGAGTAGGGACATGAATTTAATCCAAATGTCTGACCGGTTCTGCTGGTACTGTGTATTCAATCTGCATAATTAGCCATCATTAGGAGTCATTTTCCCTGCAGGCCACACTCAAGACTACATTCATTCAGTATGACACTGTAGTAATATTTAGGGCATTGCTGCCAGATTTACATTATGCTGAAACATGTTCGCACTCACTAACATATCTTACGTCTCACACTTTGCCATTAATGTATATATATGAGATTTGATCTGACTCACAAATTATTAAAAAAAAAAGCACCTATCAATATTTTTTAATACTAAGAATGAATCAAATGACATATGTATGCTGTATAATATGAAAGGAGTCACTTATTAAGATTAATACACAGAATATATTAAAAAATGTGTCTTTCCTCAGTGTTGCACACATTGTCCAAGGTAAGGACAGGACACAAAAACAAAGTTATTTGTTATTTTTTTAAATAATAAAGGCTCTAAATAAAGGTCCTTCCAAATTAAAACCCCTTCTTTTTTTTGAGGAAGGGAGAGCGCTGCCTCAGCTTTCCCCTCTGTTTACACTTTCTGATGAATATTGTACATATATCTGCTATTACCATGCTATTATCATCATGTGTCACAGACTCTCATTAAAGCATTGTACTATGCATGCACACACAACCACACAACATACCCTACGCAACAAAATCTAATCTTCACCCCAGTTACACCAAGTAACTGGCTATTATGGTTTGTGTTTCCTTGTTCCTTGTTTCCATGTTTACGTCACTCCTTGTTTGTCATGTTGTCTCGCCAATGAAGTGTGAATATGAATACTAAATATGAAAAAAAAAATAATAATAATAATGTTGTCAAACTCAACTCCCCACTTCTCTGCATAGCTTTTTAACCTCTTTTGGCTGATTGACCATTTTTAAGCAGCAGGCAGCAGCTTTCAGCTAAAATTTCTGGTAAAGCTACTGCACCCAACCTCCACAGCAACAAACATGAGACAAAGTAAACAACTATCTAATCAACATTAACCTAATAATCAAGGGTAAATTGCCTGAAAATATTTTTGCAGCTATGTCATTCTCAATCATGATGTTGCCATTCTTATGTTGCATTTGTTATTTAGCCTTAAACACCTTCCACGTCCATGCACAACGGCAGAATTTCTTTATGTCGTGTGAACACTTATGCAGTTACACTCATACTACAGTTGGGGTCCATGTGTGCGTTGCCCTATCCATGCTCCATTCCAGTTGGTAACAGAAATGCAACAAAACATGTTGACGTAGAAGAAGAGAAAAAGGGGAAAGCAAAAAGAAAATATAATGTGCAAAACACAAGGAGACCAAGAGTTCAGTGCCATTTGGTTCCCTGTATTGTTTCAAAGACTGGATCTCCTCACACTTCTCTTCAAAAAATCTCCATCATGTCATCTGGAGCATGCGCAGGTGGCAGACTTGCTATGCATATATAGGCGTGGACACACGTGGACATGGGCTGATTCTTGTCACACAGACCACAAGTTTTGACCAGGCCTTAATGTAGCAATGTAGCTAACTGTCTATGTAGGAAGACAACATGAAAGGGTCAATATTTCATATTGATATTTATATCTTGTGGTCTAGTCATGGTATAATAGTCTAATAATTATAATTTAATTATAATTTGTTATAGCCGATATACATAGTGGAGTACAGAGCAAGCTAAAGAGCATTATATTTGTTGGAGCAGAAACCAGTGTCATGTCCTGTACATTTTCTGTTTGTTTTCTCTATGTTTTCTCACCATTTCCTGTTTTATTTTGACATGTCTAACCCTTTCCTCTCACAATCTAATCTGATTGCACCTGTGTCCACTTGTATTCCCCTCTTAGTGCATTTAGTCTGCTCCCTGTTTTCTGTGCCAGTTTGTCTTCGTCTTCAATAGTGAGTGGTCCAGCAGTCTCTCTGGGTTCTGCCCCGATCAGTCTCTTCTGTGACCTTGAGTTTTGCCTCACCCCTTGGATGTGTTTGCCTGACCTGCCTGTCTACCTGTGTATATAAGACCCTGCCTCTTATCTTCATGTGTGAGTCCTCATCCAGTGCTTGTGTTAGCCAGAGTATAAAGGGAGTGAACATTTGACTTGTATTCATCAGGTGAACAGTAGCATAACTCCAAGTGAATGCTAATGTTGCTCCTAGTAAAAGTGTGAAAAGTCAAATGTATAATGTCATGTTGTGTTTTCAGGTTGTGATACTGACCCTAAATATCAGTTCTTGCAGATTTGAGGTGACAAAGTAATAAAGTAAATCAAATTCCCTGTTAAAAATAAATGAACTTTGATCTAAAATATAAGGACACCACCATCACTGTGAGTTTTATTCAAATTTTCTCAGAATTTGCAATTAAGTTATAGTAGAATGCTTGAATGGATTCCTCTTTATATAGAGAGCAATTATCTTCACCCTGCACACTGCTCTAAACTATGGATCAGTATGTTCTGTTCTCATGTCAGAGCCTAAGCATATGGGTTTTTCTGACAGGGCCTGCACAGCAAGAACCCCCAGTAAGAAGACTGGGAGGACTGGAACAGCATGCACCTGTCTCCTCTGTAACCTGCTGCTCAGTCAGCAGACCACACTGACCCCTGGCTCTCCTTGCTCCCATGGCAGAAATCTATACAGACAGATCTGGTATAGATCTGTGTATAGATCTATACACTCGATGGCTCAGAGTTACAAATAGCTCAACTGTGGAGTCAAAGATGAGCCCTCAGGGCATTTTACTGATGAGTGCTGGAAGCTGAATCAAACCAGTGTGTTGAGGCTGGTTGAAGCTCAATTAAATCTACTGTAATGTCAAGAGAAAAACATTTAACTGACAAAATGTCACTGGGTACCAAAATTAGAGCAGTTTTGTTGAAAGGCAGTCAGGTTAAATTGCAACATTTAAGGCTTTTCAAACAAGATGACATGCTTGTCATTGGATATTTATCACACCTGCTACATATATTTCACAGGGCAACAATAAAGGTGAAATTAATCAAAGTCAAAACACTTCAAGGTCTTTGAATTTTAAAGCATATCACTTCATCGAGCTACTTTAAAATTAGAAACCAATTAATTCATCCTGCTGGATAAGGAAATTACTATCTTCCCCTCATATGATGCATCTAACAATTCTCAAAAGCAGCATCACACTGCTCCATTTTTCTCTGCTCTCTGCCTATCTTTGCGTTTTTTATCCTGATCTCTCTCCTTCATCCATTTCTCTCTCTCTCTCTCTCTCCCTCTTTCTCCCCTCTCTGACTGTTGGAGCAGGGCTCATCGATCGCCCCGTCACCACACAGCTCCCTGGTACACTCTCATTATTTTAGCTAGAGAAGACAGAGGGAGAGCGAGCAAGAGAGAGACAGGCCAACAGAGCAGAAAGGAGGGAGGGAGGGTGAGGAAGAATAACTGAGGATAAAAAGAAGGGAGAACAAAGAAGGTAGGAGAAGAGGAAAAAAGAGAGGAGTCAAATGAAAGGGGCTGTGTTGGTAGAGAATGGAGGACTGATAAAATCAGACAGAAGCAGGGTTTCCTTTGTGGCCTTGATGTAAAATTCCATGACTTTTCCATGAATGTTCATGACTAAATCAAACTGCCTGGTTACTGAGGAATCAGTTATAGACAGAGCAAACGGACTGATAACAGTAAAGACAAACTAAAAAGGCACTTAGACCATCATGGACAGGTCACCAGTCTATCACACGACTATCATATAAAGACAAACAACCATTCACACTCACATACACACCTATGAACAATTTAGAGTCACTAAATAGTTGTAGTAGTTGTCTTTGGACTGTGGGAGGAAGCTGGAGAACAAGTAGTGGAGAACCCACACAGGCTCAGGGAGAACATGCAAACTCCACACAGAACCTCCTCGCTGCCTACCGACAGTGTTAACCCTGACACCAGCCACCAATGCATATCCCGTGTTTTTTGGAGCATTGGTTGTTAAATGTGAGTGACACTGTGTTTCTACAAAATATGATCCAGCAGATGAATGATGGGGGAACTGTTACACATGAAAGTTTCTACTCCACTACCAGCTACACTCAGATCTTGACCCACAATGTGTTTCTGCTCTGATCCACAAATGAAGTTGAGCGCAGTTTTTAATGTTGGTTGCCCCAAATCACTTTCACAGCAGAGGACTGTAATATAAAGACACTCCAAAGTGCTTTCTTGACATTTATTTGGTTTCAATATGAAGTCAACGCGTAATGTAATTTCAAACTTTTGAATTGGCTGTTAGCAGTGTTGTTGGATTTCAATGGGACAGACCGTTTTCCAACACTGCCTTCTCACGTAACAACGCCATTGGAGTGACATTTGAAAGGGAAAGTGGATTATATTCAATTTCTGAAACAAGATCATGTAGCAATGGTTTGAGACAGGATCAATAAAAAGAAAGTAAAATTAAACCTCAATAGTTGCAACACCTTGGTGCAGTTGATTGATAATTAAAACTCCCACCAAATATTCTGCACAAGCTGGTAACTGTATGATTGAAGCAGTAGCCCTGCTGGTTTTGTGGATCTTTTTAAGGTTGGGTAGTCTGTAGGTTTTATTTTAGTGGTCTGATCCTTGGTCTGAAAAAGTTTGAGAAACACTGACCAAGAGACAAGTGAACAATTAACGTAGGGATCCAGGATCCAAGACTTTGGAAAATGCTCTTTGCAATGTCTTGAATATTTTTCTCAACAAAGTTGAGTTTTATTTTTTGCTTCAAATTCTCGTACTTTCCCTAAACAGAACCAAAGCTCAGCAAATTCTGTGATCAGTGGGAGGCCTAGAGCAGGAGTCTCCCTCTCTGTAGCAACAGAGAAGCCTGAGCTCCGTGCATCCCAGGTTCCCAGCTTTATTAGTGCACTAACCAAATTAGGGGCCCTAACAAGGCAGCACACACCACACTAGGGGACACATTCATTTAGGATGCAAGCGGCACTAATGCAAAGCTATCTGTCAAATCGCCATGCATTTATGCTTTCTCTAGACTCTGGAAGAGAGAGCCTGTGTGTGTCTGTGTGTGTGTCTGTATGTGTGTGTGTGTGTGTGTTTGTGTGTGTGTGTGTGTGTGTGTGTGTGTGTGAGCAGATGTGCAGGACAGGGTGTGTGGGTGTGCCGTGAGCCAGCAGAGATGTTCCACCAGCGATTCTAATTGATGAGCCATGCATATGGAGACACACACATGCACACACACACACAAATCTTACTTCAAACAATGCACACTGGTATGTTTGTGCACATGATCCTCTCTTATATATGCAAACAAAAACCCGTGCAAACACCCACATGGAACACACACACACAAATCTAGGCCAGGCCCTCGAGAGAAAGACACATTCACACTGCAGCTGGACACGGCCTGAGATGAACACATCATCTCTGACAGATAGAGGGAATGGGAGAGAGGAGAGTGGGATGAAAGGAGGGAGAAGGGAGGGTTGGAGGGAGATTAGCATTCTCATCAGCACTGGAGGAATTTGTTTTGGCTGCCAAATCCTTTCTCCTCTTTTTCCATTCCCTTTCTCCTCATCAAGCCTACTTTCTTTCCTTACCCATATCTCCCCCTTCCCTCTCTTAATCTCCATCTCTCCAATCTGCAGGGCCCTTCATTGCTCCCTCAGTCTCCGTCCTCCCTCCATCTTCCCTTTCTCATTATATTCCTTTCCACCTCTCTTCTTCTTCGTCAATATAGGATTTATGTGTTGTCTGTGTCAAAGGATAGGATCAATAACCCACTCGCCTCTGTGGTCCCACCTGCCCTCACACGGGGCTCACTGTATAGGACAGACAAACACACACACACACACACACACACACACACACACACACACACACACACACACACACAAAGCACAACAAATACATGTAAAATAGTTATAGGCACCAAGACAGACTGCAGACAGAAGTACAAACAAGGCCCTGTTCAGACGTGCATTATAACAGAGAAAGAGAGTGGTGGTGTGGTGATCAGAGTACTTTCACACTGACGGTGTTGTGTTGATGTAGACACATTCAAATCTAACACTGCTCAACCTTTTCCCATCCATCAAACTCTAAAGGTGCAATGTGTAAGACTGTG
This sequence comes from Rachycentron canadum, assembly GCA_038496675.1. Lineage (NCBI taxonomy): Eukaryota > Metazoa > Chordata > Actinopteri > Carangiformes > Rachycentridae > Rachycentron > Rachycentron canadum. The sequence goes on from CM076661.1 coordinate 20,150,998, forward strand.
TAAGATTTGGGCAGAAGTTTTGTTTAAAACACAATCAATGGTGCGTGAAGGTACCATAGTGACGACATCATGACCAAGATCTCCATCTATTGTATTTCAGAGCTATCTATCTATATGCTGAAATTAGGATGCTAACCAGCTAGCTCCGACCCATTGAACATGAACATTAAAAGGTTTTTCCTGGGTGTTGTGTTTCCCTCAATGCTGGTTGAAGCCGTAGAGTTTTGCCTGTTGGGGTGGTCCAACAGTTGAGATATATACTGTATATCTGTGTTTAGAATGTCAGACAGGATGGTATGGTGTACGTGTATCAGTGCAGTCAGACATATTACAGCTGAACAATGTGATATTCCGAGTTGTGTTGTGTTCGGACATCTAGGTTTTAAAGTTTTCTCCAACCAACCTTCCTCAGTATGAATATGACAGTGATGTGTATTTATGGAGGTAAAATTCATGAATGCCTGTGAAAGTCTTGTAATAGGCATCCCAGGATTCTTTGGGATGCACAACATATATGTACATAACGCCTAATCTGTGTGGTCTGTGTGCATGTAGTAATAAATCAATGAACACATTTTAAAGCAGTTACAAAACTTTTCTGTGATGTTAACCTGCCAACAACACAGATGGAACAACGCTAGCTTGAAGCTAACATCCATATACAATAGGAACAAATGCTGGTTTAAGTCCATGTTCTGAAGGAGGAGAAATATGGCAGACTTTTCAGTCATCCTGGAACATGACAAACCTCAGCGATTTGATATTTACTTTGCTCCCTGATGGTAATAAATACAGACAGCTCCATGTAGACTCAATGGGCAGGAACATGTGAAATAAAAAAAAAAAGAAAAGAAAAGAAAAAAAAAAACGCACCCACATTTATGTCCTTCATACCATGCTTGAATGAAATTTGATCTGTATACACACTGAGACACACGCACACACATCAGGGGAGGAACAAAACAGATAAATAACTACACATACTGTAGACAGGTCAATTCACCCGAAATCCTCCGCCAGCAATAAAAACAAAAGTGGACATGAGGGATACAGTTGTATTTTCCAGACTGTATTCGTACTGTATTTCATCAACAGTAAATAAAACAGTTTACATTTTGTTGGTTTTGTGCTTCTATTTGTTCTCAATCTTATTTTTGACACATTTTTGAGAGGTGTGTTGCAAACAATCTAAGTTTGTCTCTTGTCTTTCTACCGTTGATCACTGGCTCTATTTACTTTATGCCTTGATTATAATAAGATTATCAAGAAAATCAATTGACAGTATCAGTTCAAAATAATAAAAATCAATGAAAATATTTATTTCATTCAAATGATTCTGAGATACAGATGATTTATGTCACCCATGATGTGACATTTACTTAATTACTTAAATACCAATGAACTAATTTCTATTGTTAAATGTGATTACTTAATAAATAAATTTCTGTATTTATTTTAAGACTCCAGTAATGTCCTGAGCCAATTTGACCTGAGCAGTCCCAAAAATGAAGATGAAGGTTAACTCACCTGAAATATAGCTTGAATGTGAAGAGGAAATTCATCAATGATCACATTGATCATCAGTAAGTATATGCCCAGCCGACACACACTAACCAAGAGATTGTTAGGCAGCATGTCAAGTATGTACATGCATTATCAACTAGAGATTACAGATTACTGTGCTCAAATGGATACACATGCACACACATATAGACAAACAGAGTTGAATCTATTAGGTGTGTGGCCTGGCTGCCCTTTGTGTGAATCTCTCAACAAGCACATGAATTACTAATGACCCATCTATATTCTACATCGCTCGTGGCTTCTAATGGAACAACACAGACATGCACGCACACACACAGATGAAGCCATGGGCTGACACATCACTCTATTACACCTTCCTCACACACATGCACACCTGACACACACCATTATCTTGAGTCTTTGAATACATAATGGGCATTTTAATTGCAATGCTGGCGGGTTGGACCCAGGGAATTTACAGTGAAGAGCCTCTTCACCTTGCATTAGGAAGGACACGACTACAAGTGAACTGACCAAAAGTACTTACACGCAACTGTAAGTCAGTTACTGGTGACACATTTATTTTTGGTCTACTGAAAGCCATGACTGTGTGTTTCTGCAGTGGTGAAAAATCAGCACTCAAATCAGAGGCAACACATTTGCCCTTTTCCTGATTCAACCATAATGTGTTTATAAAAATGGACACAGACTCTGGGTCTGTAAAGTGAAGCCAATACTGAAGAGCCTTCAACCGTCACTCTATCTAATGACCATCAGGGGGCGACTCCACTGGTTGTTAAAGAAGACAGATTGTATTGAAGTCAATGTGAAAATGTCCCTACTTCTCCCTTGATTTATTAGCTCAGTAAATGTTTTCCTACTGAGTTCATGGTCTCAGTCTTTAGTTTCAAGTCTTCAATGCCACATAAAGCAGGGTATGCATTAGGATGTGGCTACCCTGTGATTGACAGACTACAGTACAGAGCAGGTCAGATCCACCAAAAAAAAAACAAGATGGCAGCGGCCAAATTACAAAATAAAGGCTTCATAACGGCAGCTCATAAACCAATGGGTGAAGTCACGGAGGACTAACACTTGCATTCAACATAACAATGCCCATGTGCACAGTCAGGTCCAGGAGTTTCCGGTTTTGTGGCTTCACCTATTGGTACAGCTCATCTTCCTTATACTCCAGAGTGGTATCACAGCAACCCACCACACCTCGTGCGGTCTATAACTTCACTGTGAATTTTGTGAATTTGTTGTTGTTTGTTGTTTTGTGTTTTGTGTGTGTTTATTTGGAATTGGGCTGTGCATGTAGTTTTTGTTTTTAGTCCACCAGACAGGTCCCTTTGTTCTATTTCATTCAAGTCCTCCTTCTGTTATATTCTGTTTTTGATTTACCAGCATCTGTTTTGCCATCTTTCATTCATCTTGCATCTTGATTGTACCTTTAGTTAACTTATTTACCTACTTAACTATTAAATAAATTTGCATTACCACTAATAACTGGTTTAGGTTGCTTATCTTTTCCCTAAGCAATGAGCTGGGTTGAAACAAGGCCTTTTCCAACCAAGCAGTTCCAGGAACTATGTCGCCGCAGGGACCAAAGTTAGGGACTAAATTGTGAACGACTACTGGGAACGCCCCTTTGTGCATTCCTGTGTCAGCTCTGCATCTAAAGACCAATAAAGTTTGGCTACTGAGAGATTTAAAACAGAAAAGTAACCACGGTTGATAAGCCAATTGGGAAGCCGACGACCAAAAAAATATGTACGTCCCTCAACTCGCCCCTGACATTGTTTAGCCCTGCAAATTTCACCCTGATTGTCTGAGGCAGGTTCTTTTGGTACTAAGAGCTTTCATATTCAGGTAAATCTCCCTTATTCCTTAAAAGGTTCTTGGTTTCCTGGGAAAGCTCCTCGACTAATAGCAGCATATTAATGGTTTCATAATGAGATGTTCATCTACTACATTTAGACAGGAATGTCTCATATGAAACTCAATGTATAACACAGCCAACACTGTTTGACTCAACTGTGAAAACAGATACAGTGAACGACTCTTTCCTTACTTATCAAACAAGCCTATTAGTATCACAATGGAAGAAACCTGACCAGACAGTGTGTCTGTGTGTGTGTGTGAGAGTGTGAGTGTGTGTGTGTGTGTGTGTGAGTGTGAGTGTGAGTGTGTGTGTGTGTGTGTGTGTGTGAGTGTGAGTGTGAGTGTGACACAATGAATAGTGGACACTCTGCTGTTGGAGCAGAGAAATGATGTTTGCGTCTGATTACATCGAGACGATATGGTGGTTATCAAATAATGAGTTAGCTATTGTGTGATATGGTGTGAGTGCCATGTATGTACTATGGTTTAGAGTGTATGTGTATACGTGTGTGTGTGTGTCTCTCTTACCACAGCCTGTGTGGAGCTCTCCTGCAGGTCCCAGAGTAGTGCATGGTTATCGGCCAATGAAATCACACGTTTGCCATCGCCCATGGGCTCCCACAGCACACTGTGAACACATACACACACAGAGAGTCAATTAGAATCCAGATGTTGGTCAAGGATGCATACAGGCTGGTCCCAACATGATGCGGGTACACAGGAACAGAGCTTCTCTGACAGATTTCTGATTTGCAGATTTCAAATCAGATTTCAAAATGTTGATCTCCAGACCACAGATGTGTGGATACATGTGTTCTGCATCCAGGGTATCAAAAAGGAGATTAAAACAAAGGCTTCACATTTCACAGGTTGAAGTTTGAGGCTGGTATCTTACTAATATGAACATATCATCGATTTCCATTCCAGAAAATGTCTCAATTTATCCACCTTGACATTTTCTAAAACAGGGGGTGATGCGGTGCTTAGCAAATTTTACTCAAACAGGACTAAAGAGTTTATTTCCAGCAGCAGGACATGTGTATGTTGCATTAATTCAAAATAAATAAACTACGGTGCCCAGGTTTGTGGTAATGAAGGAACATGACACCCAGTGCAACAGTTTATTCAGTCTTTTTAACAGACTTTGGTAAACAATGGAGCTCTGTGGCGCAGAAGACTACACATACAATAACACAGCATTATACACTGGTTAGTCAGGTCCATTCATTGTTGGCTTCAGTTTTGTCAACACATTATTAAAGAAGACTGAAGGTCTTCAGCCATGAGAGCACCTCGGTGAGGTTTACAAGGACACAGCAGTCCTTTCAACTCCATCCTAATATCAGCATGCTAACACGCTCACAATGACAATACAAATGTGCTGATGTTAATCAGGTATTATATTTGAACAGTTTAGCATGTTAGCATGCTAGCATTTCCTAATTAGCACTAAAATACAGCTGATTGTGATGCAAATATCAAATAGTTTTTTTACTGGCTCTGTGCAAAGTATAAAATACGTCTGATAACACCTCTGAAGCCGACTCAACAACACACCATAACCATGCATCCATTATTTTAACTCATGCATAAACGGAAATACAAAAATGACAATTTGTGGTTTCTCAGCGAGTTGTGTCTTGAAGTATTTCTTAGGAAACAAATGCTGGGTGTCGTGACTGTGTGCAGCTTCTTTTCGGAGCGAGGCACTAAGACTTGGTAGCATCACACTTACAGCAACCAAAAACCAAAACCTGTGCCCACTGACTGCATCCAGATATCTGTGCTATACCCAGATAGCACAGATCCTCCCATCTCATCTGAGTAAAGAACGCCAACAACCATATGTACCAAAAGGTTTTACTATAACTGTTAGATGACTTTTTTTTTCCTATATTTTTTGGTTTTTCTATATTTCAAAATTTTGTTGGTTTGTATTACATCCTTTCACATTTGGTGTGTTTATGTAACCCAGGCTCAGAAGTCATTGTCAACACCAGTCAGAGGAGGTTGTTTAATTGTCCGTGCATTCAGTCACGTCACCCGATTTCAGCTAAATCAATGTGACATTGCATAGAGCAGGGTTGATTTTCACAAATTAGGCTGCAGCACCATTACTTTGCCAAGAAATAGATGATTGCATAGAACTGAGCCCTTACTGGCAAATCCAGCAGCCCAATTCTGTCAATCTAGTGTTCAAACACAGCAGTGGGATACAGGGCTGCCTCACTGGTGTTAAAGAAGCGGTAGCTTTAACTGCATACTTAGCTTTGATTCCACACTACATACTACTTTCTGCAGAGTATTGATTCCGTGCTGCATGCTTCTTAGAGCTGTAATTCTCCACTTTGCTCTACCTTAAGTTCGTATTCTGTGTGCAAACCTTGGGGACAAAACTATAGCCTGCATGCTGGAGTCTAAACTCTTGCTTTATGAGCCCCTTGGTGTTGATTGGCTCACCTGTATGCCTTTGTTGTTTGTCCTTAGTTTGTCCGTAGTTTTGTCCTTAGCACTTAAATGTAGGCACAGACACAACTACATGGTACACAACCCAAGTGAGAAAACCCAAGCGCTTTTAACTCCAAGTTCTGTCAACTTAAAAAGCAATATGTCAGTGCAGTCAAACACCCAATAAGCTAAACATAACCTTGGCCTGGAAAAGCTGCTGTATGCTTGTGAAGGTTTTGATTTGGTGGGACTTTCCTGCTTCAAGGGAAAAAAATCTGTGTCTAATCTGGGTTAAAGGATGTAAAATGTCAGAGAGGTGCAGACATGGTGTGGCTGAAGTATGGGTTGCCTCAGCCCGTCACAGCTCCAAAGCTGCTGTCATTAGAGGTTTTCAAAATGATGCTATTTATTTAAGGAGTTCATCAATTAGACAACTCCATTTCCGTGGACTCATTTGTCAATTTGAAGCAGCAGCAACAATGTGAGTGTTTGAGAGAGAGCGTGCGTTATAGACAGCGAGAGTGCTCACGAGAGATAAAAGAAATGACAGAGGAAATAAAGGAAGACCAAGCTGAGATTTGCTTTTGGAGTTAATCCAAATTTCAAATATATGTAGTCCCATTAGAAAAGGTGGAGTGGGGAGAAGGATGGAGAGAGGGAGGGAATGAGGAAGGCAGCCAAAGGAGGGGGGAGAAGCTGTGTTAATAAGGGCTGTAAATTCTTGGCTGCTGGGGGACATCTTTTACTGTTCTCCAAAAGGACAGGAAGTCATGGGCTTGGGATGTACATACACACCATGAGATACACACACACACCACAGAACTTGTTTTTGTCATTTCGGAGGACATTGCTTCCACTTACATTCATTACCCTTAGAGCACAGAGACAGGTTTGGACTTATTCCAAGTCTATCATACCATAATACAACACATGTTAAAAGACTTGGTTGTTACTGTACTCATTCAGCCTGTTCATACTGCAGTAAGGCGTTCACTGTACAGTCTTGTGTAAGTGTCCACCCACTGTGACGTCACCCATTGGTATACGAGCTGTTGCTTCGAAGCCTCCAGTTTATAATTTGGCCATCACCATCTTGGTTTTCTGAAACCAGAAGAAACCATATTTGGAGGAGAAAAGACGTGATAGGAACAAGAGTTAACATTGGCTTTACCTTCCACCTCTTGATGAGCAAAGGAATAAAGCTTGATGCCGAATTCATAACATTTCCTCGAGACTGGTAAGTAAACAGCTGTTAATGCTAATGTAAAAAACGTACAAATAGCTCATTTAAGAGTGAGCAATTAAAAGAAAAACCCAACTGGAATGTTTTCTGACCATTACAGTTTAAATTAAGTGCATATTTGCAAGTATCTAGAGAACATTTTCCCCCAAATGCATAAAAACTTTATACAGTATTCATCATTGAATCTTTGGTTGTGTCCTTATACCCACAACAACAGTCTGCAGAATTTCACAATAAAAAGCTGTAAATTTGGAAGATACTGAGTTTATTTGGCTATTTTATTCTAAGGCTTCATAGTAACTTTAAACTTTAAATACATTTGCATGGAACAAAGACTCTGGATTTGTTACAGTGGAGATACACCACAGAGGTCTATTCATGGTCAGTATGAACCGGAGGAATGACTGCAGCAACCAACAGGGTTTGAAGTAACGTATGGCATGTAAGTATTGTGTTATGTTAGACTTTTGAATTTTAAATTTAAATTTTTAAATTGGAATCTAACCATAAATGCCTACTCCTAACACCTACCCAAAGACCAACATTTTGCCCTCAAATGGAGGGTGAGTCCCCATAATGTGTTTGTGTGGATAGATTAAGTCTCCAATAGCATGCACACAGCATTCTGAGGTATCGCAGCAGCACATTATAGCACCTTATAGATGGAGGCTGCAGGACGACAGACACCACCCCTGTTTTCTCTCACAGACAAACTCCTAAACACACCAATCAGCTCATCATAGGACCACTTAAAAAATACCCACCATGGGATGTGGACACCATATACTTTCCTATTATATCAGTTAATTCATGAATTAAAGACAATAAGGTGTACAGAATCTGCAATTGCCTTCCTCGCTTATAAAGAATATTATATAAGAATAAGTTATATGCATTTGACCTTGCGCTCTGCAACACACTGGCACATTGCTACTGGTATGTAAATACTCTTGAGGAGAGCTATGGAGGCTTGACAGCCCCATAGTCTGATGCACTTCTCGCTCATGTTGTCCACCTCTGTGTCGCTCAATCAATGTACAATGCAGCCCAACAGCATTGTACACTACAATCACCAAAATGACCACACAGTAGAACCAACAACACTTAAAATACAACAATTCTAATAAAAAAACAAACAAACATAAGGGTACAAAGTGCTAACTCGGTGGATACTTGTAATTATCAGTTGTATGCATAGGTGCACAAATATTCCATATAACCCTTCCTTCATTGTAACACAATAATGTTACATTGTGTACTTTAGACTGATTGATCTTTTGTGTCTTGTTTTGTAGTTTCATCTACATTTTTACACAAGCAATTCTACTTATACTTGAGTCAGGTTTCTTATAATCAACAATACTTTGGCTTGCATTACTACACATCGGTGAAGAAAAAGAGTATATGATGTATTCAAATGTGATAACACAGTAAATAAACACAGTGGGCTGATCTAAACCATCCAAATTTGACAAAGCAACTACTCAATGAATGATTAAGTAGAATTAATGTTGTTTTCATTTTGCTTTGACTTTAGCTTTTATAGCTTCTGCAATAAAGAGCACGCACAACTTTCCCTTGCAGCAAAAGGAAAAATGAGCCATGACAGGGTTAACGAATGTCACAGAGCAGTGACAAAATATGTAGTGAAAGTCTTACAACCATTCATCATAGTAGGATGCCCATGGTTTAAGTTTGATAGTCAATTATTGTAGTTTAAGTTATAGTTACATTAGTCTCAAATGTCATGTTTTTCTGCTAATTGGTCTGTAAATGGCAGTTAATATTACTAATTGTAAATTCTTAAATATTTAGATGTATCTTTTGTTACACAATGGTTCAGATTTGTGCTGTTGCTGCCCTGACTGCAATAATGTTTTTTTATTTAACAAACACTTCATTCTTCACCAAACAAATCACTTAAAGATTTGACAATGGATTAGACAGGATTTGAATTCAATAAGCAGATTAGGAGCTGGATTCAGAATTGATAAAAAGCAATAGAACCTCATCCATATTCCTGGCAGCGCATCATGTCATCAGCTGTGGCTAATTATCACTTTCCATTATTCCATAATGGCAAGAATTTAACTTTGAGCTACAGCCTGGTTAATATGCGCCCTTAAAGCCAGTGTTTATGCCAGGCCATAAAAAAATCAAAAATAAAACAGTCTGTGTCCTCAGTCAACAGCTGTGGGTAGACTGTGTGATTCTGTTGACTGACAACATCAAAACACTGGTGACTCGTATCTGCAAAAAGTCATTTTTCCGATTATCGTGTCATTTTCAGGAGAATCTCCCAGTCACATCAACATTTTCAGTTTATCAACTTAAATGGATACCCCCCCCCCCCCACTATTTGGCGTAAGCAGGTCATAAAAAAGTAATGAGTGTAAGAAGGCTGCTGCTTTTATTAAACGATGAGGACATATTTAATAAATAAATCATATCTTACGTTAAATTATCATGTTGTCAGGTTGCAGCTACAGGTTGCAAACACTAATCAGGCTGCCAGTCAGATCTGTTTCTGCCCTCTCCAAAACATCAATCTACTTTTCATGAGTTAAGAAAATCTTTGTTTTTCAGATAGTGGGGTTTTAACTGGTTTATTTTTCTGAACTGTCAGAATTCAAAACCCACAAAGTGACAATTCATCCTTCAGTTGATCTGAAAATATCAGAAATGCCACATTTGGAGATACATGGTTTTCATTTGACATCAACAGTGGGTGATTAGAGATCTTTTACTTAGTTATAACTTAAGTTAATTGGAAAAGATAAACATAATTAGATTAGATAAGAGATCCAAAAGTTTTTTGATTGATAAGTGGATTCAGAACTGGGTTGGAATTCAAATGCTGTCAATTTGCATCTCTAATTGAATATAGAAATGATGGAGAAAACTATGAAGTCATTTCCAGGTGTTATCCTCTACTGCACCTGCCACTTGCCTCAACTTCAACAAGATTGGTTTTGACCAGCGCCTGCTGGACCTGGAGGAAAAACCAGCAGACCTGCAAACTTCAGCGCAAAGCCTGCATCATGGTGTTTAATCTAGGATGTGGTTGAAAAGACTGGAACACAAAGGTTGTATAATCGACTCGTAGTGCGCATACACACACACACACACACACACACACACACACACACACACACACACACGTAGTCTGCATGGGAGCCCTCTACTGGGGTCCATTTAATTGGGACTGGGGGATGACCAAGCACAAACACAGACAAAATTCAGAACTGCTATCACACTACAGGATAACACACACACACACACACATGCAGCCAGACTCTTTGAGTGAAACACTGGAGAGACTGAAAGCCTTTCACTTGTGGTGATCACATATAACACGCGACTGCATTCACGCCTATGTGCACAAACACACACAATCACACTCACAAACACCTCCTACCCCCTTCTATCACACCCCACTTTAGAAAATCAACCTTGCTGCCTTTTGTGCTTTACCATTCCCTCCTAGGGCCCTGATTGGCTAAAATGGCTCCACAGGAATCGATTTGCTCAACTGGCATGGCTCCCAATCGAAACCAAGTACAAGAAGAATAAGTAGAAGGGAAAAAAAACGTGATTTTTCCCTAGCTCTATTTAGCCCCATTTTGTTGGGTGTATTCTGCCGATATTTCCATTCGGTGCACGCTCCACAACAGGACAGAGGCTCAAATGTTTGCCCACCCAAACAATGAGGGGATTTGGAGGAAGGAGAAAGTGTTATTGTTGGTGGGAGTGGAGGGACACCAGCAACTGGAAAACACACCCATGAAGGATGCAGGCTACACATGGGCAGACACATTACAGCGGACGCAAACACACACAAGCAGGTGGACAAACACTCACACCCACACACAAAATAGACAAAAGCCTCATAAGAATACAAGCTCCAATCGCTTTACTCTTGCTAACACACACACACACACACACACACACACACACACACACACACACACACACACACACACACACACACACACTTATCCCCACTCATTCTGATAATACTGGCAGCTTGCACCATTGTGTGTGTATGTGTGTGTCTGTCATGGAGAGATGGAGGAGGTGGGCAACAGACCAAAGCCATCCATCTAAGGAAGCCAATAGTGCACAGCATAGGCTACAGGCTTCACAGCGCCTATTGCACACTCCCACCAAACACATGCACATGCACACACACACACACACACACACACACACACACACACACACACACACACACACACACGCACAAAGTGTGATGCCCTTGTGAGGGTTACAGCTCTCAGGGTGTTAAGATGGTGGAGCACAGAGCCATCAATCTTTACCCAGCAGCCTTGCTTGACCTACCCTCTGACACACACACATATAGTACACATACATGGGCGCACCCAGCACATACAAAGCCCTCCAGTTTTCACACACAAGCACAAAGCACACACCAAGTTGCACAAATTCGGGCCCCCTCCCCCTGTGTTCTGCTTTGTGAGCTCTCTCTATCATCCTCACTCCCTCTCCATCTTTATCTCTGCCTTGCAGACACCTGCTACAGTATGCATCCTGCTAACTGATTGGCACCTCCAAAAATGATAGCAATCATGAGGCAGCTGATGAACGGTGGACTAAAGAGGAGAATGACCATTGATTTTCACTCTCATAGGCGGTGAGTTCTAGCGAGGGATTGTGCATGGGAGCTCCGACTGTAAGACAAAAGAATCATGACTGCAATCTGAGATGTGAAAAAACTGAAACACTCATGTGGTAATGTTAGCATAAGAGTAACGTTAGACCAACGTAAGGCTAACTCAGTCAACCAATATTTCTCTTTAGGCTCTAAGAGCAAATTACACGAGAAACAAATACAATGAGATGCATTGGAAAGTTCCAGAAAGAAAGCTCATAACCGGTCCTTGAATTCTGAATTATTTTAACAAACTTTCAGACTAATATGTGATGATAATGATCTAAAATTATTCTCTAGAGTCACTAAATTAAAAGATTATATTTCTTTGCTGATATATCTTGAAATACATCACAATATATTTATTATATCAATTTACTGCCCTGCTCTCTTAAGAAAAATGTTTTGGAATCAATCAATATTAATCACATAAATGATGTCGGTGATGATGGCTAAGCTGTAATATCACTTCATCACCAGGATAGTGTTACTGCCTGGACTTCAAGACGGCCTCTTGCATAGTTTTTCTTATCCCGACACTAGTATCAGAAATACCTCAGGTACTGCCTAAATCTGGCTATGCACCGTCTATGCACTGATCCAATATAATGTCACTTGTTCATAAATGTTATAGTTCCACACGTGGATAAAAGCAGCTCCTGGCAGCTGCTGTTTTAGAGCGGTGACAAACTGATTTCATATAAATAGCATAACTTTAGCTGTCTGCAAAATGTCAGCAATACCCTTTCTCCACCAAAATTAGCGGGTACACCCAAGTTTTTTATAAGCAGGTAAACCCATTAATAATATCTGATGGACCCCTTTTCCACTGTCGTTGTCTTTCTGTTCGGAGAGAGGAGGCACTGCACGACAACTGCAGAGCACACACACACAGACACTACAGCAGGAGGAGGAGCAAAAAACTTTGTGGGGTTTGTGGGCTTTAGCAGATAAATACACATCTACTGCAAAGTCAAGCCAAAAATTAACCCAAAAAAAAAAAAAAAAGACAAAAATTAGCCCCTCTGCAGTTTTGACCAGCGGAAAAGGGGCTTACTATGGCAATATCTTTCACAACAAAGTCCCTCAGTTAAAAGGCATCGTGTACAGAATGCAAGGCTTTAATTTCAATGGCGGCCACTGGTATTTAGAGAACTAGTGATGGACTTGTTATTTATTTAAAGGTTCCTTTTTTTGACAGTCAAATTGCAAAATAAAGGAAAGAGTCTGTGGCTTTCATGTATCTGCTCACAAGGAGAGCATCTCAGGCTTCTGTTCGTGGTTTATTTGGACCCCTGAGTTATTAGATGTCGTGTTGTGTGCAAAAATAAACAATATCCCTTCCTACTAATACACAAAGGAGCCACTGTTGAGCCACTATTGTGCCATAACTGCACAATATTGTGGCACAAAACAATAACTGCACTTGCATCACTTGCATGGTAACTCTACAGCAGTTAGTCGAAATGCTATTGTTCCTCAGTAACACCTACCAGGCAGCGTTGCCGTGGGCACTGTCGTCTAGGTGACAAAGCAGCTCCAGGGTTTGAGGGTTGTGGGCGGTGTCGTCAGGTGACTCATGGCTACCTGTCTCCCAGTCAGAGGGCATCCGCCATACTGCCGCACAGGAAACCACCCTGCTGTCACTGGCTGGAGGGGGGCAACACACACATATAAATACATAGTGGTGTGTTGTTAGAGAACAGGGTGAGTGTGTGTATTTGTGTGTGTGGTGGGGTGGGTGTGAGAGAGGGGGGTGAAGAGGCGCTAACACAGTGACATGCATACACTCCTTCAAACACACATCACAAATTAGTTATTTTGGCACATCCACACCAGAGCCAGAGCTGCTAATTGGAACCAGTAGAGTAAATGTAGAACTGATACAGTAATTGGAATAAAAGTTTGAGGCTGGGGGGCATAACCTATCCCTGAGAGAGAGAGAGAGAGAGAGAGAAAGCAAAGAGAGGGAGAGGAAACAGAGAGAGCAAAAGAGCTTAATTTCTTTTTGGTGTAGCTATTGACAGCATGTGGGCAGGCGTTGGGCTATGAAACACTGGCGTTAGGCCTATTTGTCAAATTAAAAAGCAACTTGGTGCGAGTCCACAGGCTCTTGAGTGGTTTCAGACAACCTTGCACTTGGAGTAAGTGGGCAAGCAATCATCTTGAACAAAAGACTTTTCTTAGCCATATGTGGAGCGCCAGTGGGAGGCGGTATGGAAATGCTATTGGAATGCACTTGTGTACATGTGTGTATTTGTATGTATATATGCATGTGTGTGTGTGAGTGTGGTGTGCACAGCAGTGCATGGTGGGTTGTCTGAGATTCAGCTTGGGCTAGAGTGGCTGTCATCCTGTGAATTCAAGCATGCAGAAATTACCTGACAGAGAGTGAGAGACAGTGGGAGAAAAGAGAGTAAGGGAGGGAAGAGGCTGGTGGTGTGTGCAACTGTGTGTGTATGGGGGAAGGGTGTGTGTTTGTCTGCTCCTGCATGACAGCCTTAGGCACACACAGGTTCTAGTGTATACTTCTGGGGACCCTCATCAACCTTCATTAGGAGTAAATCTAAACACAACTCGATAGAATAATCCTGAGGATGAGTCTCTGCTCCATGTTGACGTGTTTGCATCACATCACATCATTTCTGCAGATTTGTCAGCTGCACATTCAGGCTGCAAATCTGCCATCCAACCACATCCCAAAGGTCTTCTACTGCATTCAGATCTACAGCCTCATTTATAACCGCTGCAGACACAGAGTGGGCCATGAAAAAAAAAACAAAAAAACAAAAAAAAAAAAACGTGTATTACTATGTTGAGTTGTGATTTATAAAGAACTTAACGGGAGAATGTGTGCATCTGTACAAAAACTTTCAACCGTGCGTACAAACATTGTGCAGTCAGGCAGTGGTGAACGGAGCAGCTGTGGCTAAGGAGGTAGAGCGGGTCGTCTACTATTAGAAGGCCAGTGGTTCGATCCCCGGCTCCTCCAGTCTGCATTGTGCGGTCAGCAATTGCTTCCAATGTAAAGTGCTTTGAGTGGTTTATAAGACTAGAAAAGTGCAATAAAAGTGCAGTCTATTTATCATTTATTTGAACTGAGACCATATCAAACAACTGTATGATGTATCATTCAAATGATCTAATTTCCTTACTTACATTATATCATAAACATGCAAACCAGCAGCGTTATTTGTGACTATACTAGTGGGCCATAACTATTACATAAGCACCTTTCAATTATAAAAAGATGTAAACCAATGTTTAATATTTCATCAGAGCCATCTCAGTATCACATTCTCCACTCCTGGAGAGAGGGCAGGGTACTACTGACACTTGTGGTCAGTTGTGGAGCGCACCACAGGTTTTGAAATGCCAGGATGTTACCAAGATTCAGGATAGTCTGGCTTCTGCCTTTCCCTGATATTACGCATGAATTTATTCTTCTGTGCATATTTCACCAAGTACGTATTTAGTTTTCAAGTAATTTAGTGTGTAAAATGACTGGAGTGAACATGACTGTGCACTGGAGACACCATAGTGGCAGCCACACACTCTCTGCCTTCACCATCTATGTTATGACACCACCTGCATACATTAGTAAGTGTAACAACGACAGAAACCTACATACTGGATTTTATACTTACGGAATTGTACACTGTATTACTGAATAACACAGTATTTATTGTGTTGTTTTTTTTTTTTGATATTATGTGATTTCATCAACTATATACATGTTTATATACCCACCATGGCTTAACCCATTGGTTTGTGAGCTGCTGTTTTAAGGCCTCCAGTTTGTTTTTTTGAAATCAGAAGAAACCGTATTTGGAGGAGAAGGTGGAGCTGAGGAGGAGTGAGGGGTGGATCTGACCGGCTCTGTACTCTATTCTGATTGGGTGGTTCAGTCTGTCAATCAGACAGTAGCCACACCCTAATTCAACCCCTGTTTTATGGTCTGTTTTCCTCTAAATGGACCATGATTTAAAAAATGAACATCATGTTGTATTGAAGACTTGAAACTAGAGACTGAGACCATAAACTCAGTAGGAAAACACAAATCAAGTGAGATGTAGGGTCATATTCCCATAGACTTCAATCCATTCCGACTTCTTTTTACAACCAGTGCTCATTAGATGGTCATTAGCTAGAATGCAGGAATAAGGTTCTTCAGCACTGGCTTCACTTTAGAGACTCAGAGTCTATGTCCACTTTTATAAACATGGTCTAAAGCCAAGAGATGGATAACAAATACCAAGAGGTGAGCTTCAGTGTCTCTGTGCCTCTACTGCAACAAAGCATTCAAGGCATCCACCTCCACATCTGACCATATTGTTTCATTTTGTTAATTATCCTCCAGTCATCGGCCCTCAAACTTTGTTAGTAACTAAGTTTGGGAACTTGCCAAGAACTGAACTGAATTTTGGTTCTGCTTTTGAATGTTCTCAAATTTCAATTCTGATTAGAAAATAATTTTCAAGAAAAAAAAAAAAAACATGGATGATGTGTGTGTGACCTTCAAGGATTTCTTCCTGCCAGACTTTGCTGCCGCTGCCATCATCCCTCATGTGGGTCATCGTGTCTACACATTAGTATTGATTCTATCAGTCTGAACATGACTTTGAACACAGCTGCTACTGTGAAGACAGGTCATCAGTTAAATACTGATAACCTGAGTTATAAGTCTCCACTAAACTCTGGGTCTGTATAAGGTCATTAAATGGAAGAAAGATATAGGAAATGGAAAGTATGATAAAGTATATGCAAAAAAGGAGAGAAATAAAGAAAGAGAAATATGTTGCATAAAGAAGCAGAGAATAGAGCCAGAGCCAGAAGGAAACAGTGGGACTCACTTTTGTTATAGCAGGTGGTAAGCACAGCCTTATCTGCAGGGCTGGCGCCAATGTGCCATATCTCCCCAGCTTGGTGCAGAAGGACATTCTTATTAATGATGTTATTCTCATCATCAAAGTCAATGATGTGGATCTGGAAGTAAAGCAGAGACAGAGAGGAGAGATGTGTTGAGGATGAAGCTCAAACACTGCATGCACCTCCCTCCACACACCAACTGTAGTTCAAAGCTCCACTCATCCCTCTGATTCCCCCAAAAAGAAGAAGGTTCCTCTTTTAATATGACAGTATATGTAATTTCAAGGCAGGCATCGCTTTGGTTTGGGGTTTTTTTTTTTTTTTTATCCACATCAACTTCATACAATAGAACACACTTCATCTTGATTTGGCCTTTAAAGCAACGATTAAGACACTTTTAGAAGTCACGATTCATGGAAGTTCTGCAAATGACACGTTGGGGGATCCAGAGGAAAACATACAACAGAAAGGAAATCAATAAAAGCTCATTCTATCTTTTTTTTTTTTTTTTAAACAAATGCCCCTGCTAAAAGGGTCAGAGAATGAGCTGCATTATCCAGGAGGTTTTTCTGAGAGCCTTTATTTGTGTAAACTTGTTAGCAAACCTTTGACAGCAGGTGGTGGTGCAGCTGTAGCTGAGCACACTAACTACATACATCTACTGATCTGCAAGGTGTGTAACTTACCAGTTAGTTACATTACAGTACCTGTGAATGCAGCAGCAGCAATATAGAAATCATTTCCGTCCATGAAAACATATCTGTGGCGAATGGCTGTGCATTAAGCTATATGGTTGAGCTGGGGGCATTTAGCCTTCCTTATCATGAAGACTAGAGGGAGAGGGACACAGCTACCTGGCTCTGCTTAAAGGGAAAAAACCTCTAAGGCAATTACACGTTTCCCAAAATGTTGACCCATTTGTTTAGCATACATTTTTAAACAGATTTTTCCTTTAACCAAGCAAATTTCTAATTCTGCTGACGTCGAAGGATGTCTGATGCAATTTTGCACACTGTAAAGCCGTAGGCACATCTTACAGTGGTGGAAAGTCCTTGATATATATGATTTACATTTAATTCCAACTGCACTTATGGCGTAGAAAAATCCAAGTTCAAATTTTTTGTATGATTCTTTACTGGAGCAAATAAAAATGTAGTCACATACTGACAGTTTGGCATCCAATGCTTGAAATTCATTGATCCTACAGTCTCTTTTGAAACCATATTTATGTGCAGGTCAGTGACATGTGACAATTTATTTGTGTCCTTATTGTTTTGTCATGGTTGGGGTTAAAATTTGAAAATGAACCTTAATAGAATTAATTCAATAAATGTAGTACTTTATACTTACACTAGGGCCTTCTACTGCACTAAAGCTGTACTGATGTCTGACAGAGGAGTCAATGTAATGTAATGTAACTTTGAAATTCCCTGCAGTAATTCTTCTTTTAAGGGCCTAGAGTAAAATGTATAGTTATGGAGGACAACAAAAATATCAATGTGGTGAAAACATAAAAACTTTATACCAAATCATTAAATTTGCTGTAATAAGCTGTAATTCTCAATAAAACAACCTATCAACTAGTTTGGCATTAATCTTCCATTTCAACCATTTAATAGTAAATAAAAGTAACAGAACTATTCATTGCTCTGATTAAAATATAATAATTTGAGGAATAATTCAAGGAGACATTTTGTCCAAAAACTATGAGACAAGAAATTCTATCACAGACAAGGATCTCCGATGGTCTTAACTGCTCCCTGGCAAGATTAATAACTCTCTGGAAAATATTAGTTAATTTGATATTTTAGGGTATGGTCAGTTATGCTTTGGTTTATGTCAAAAGAAAAAATTGACAAGTTATCATTATTATAACAATTCTTATTTACTTTGAATTTGAATGATTCACAGCAAGGCCATATTCTTGGGGCTTCTTATTCTTTTGAATTGAAGACTACAGCAGCAGATCCATTAAGTCATGCTTGTTGCGGGGTGGAGCCAATGTGGATCACACTTGTTCCAGCACATCTCTTGTGCTTTTGTTCCAACACCCTGTCACTGGTTTGTTGTGTGTTGTGTGTCCCTCCTTGAACTACTTGCTGTTTCAAAACCACTGCAGCTCAGTCAAATCTTGTCTTGCGATCTTGTCAAAGTTTCTCAGGTCTCTGATATGTCTCCTGCATCCAACACAGTGACTATAAGAAACTGGCACTTTTCCTACCTTTCCCTTCCTTCAACTTCAAGAGCTGACTGTTTACCTGCGTAACACGTCCCACCCTGACAGATGCCATCATAATCAGTGTCTCTAATGTTGTGGCTGATCTTTTTTTTTCATTATTTTTTTGGGACATTTTAAGCCTTTATTGATAGGTACAGTGGAGAGAGACAGGAAATGGGCAGAGAGAGTGTGGGACACGCAGTAAACACGACAGAAAACGGTCCGTCCGGCAACCTCCTGCTCAGGGCTCAGTATGCCCATACGGTACTCTTCAACTAAAACAACAGCATAAGAATAAAATGTGATCATCTACTGCAGTGTAAGGACATGTCAACATCTCATACAATATATAAAATATTGACATTTTCAGGCACAATCAGTGGCGTAAAACCACCTGATTCATGCTTTGTCAATGACCCACACCTTAAATTAGTCTTAAAAGGGTAACATAAAAAAATTTGCTGAGCTTTAATCACTACTGGTTTTGACGGCAAGAGATTACTGAAAGGTTTTTTTTTTTTTGTCAGGATTCACCGGGATTAAGAATGCAAAAGCCCAATACCAATAACTGGTTAACAACCTAAATCACCACATAATCCTCAAGTATAAATACTTTTACCAGGGGGTAGCTCCTTCTCCTGGTGTAATATCTCCTGGTGAGTCCTTGGCTGCACTTGAAAACACAATCAACAGCTGTGCAGATTTTACAGCAGTAAAGTTGAACAAACAGGCTAAACTTTTATCCATAACAAGTTAATAGAAACTCCTCCTTACTGAGCTCTTTTCATTAGATGGAAATCTATTCTACGAGAGCCCTCGATTGAATGCAGTTCAGGGCCCACAATGCCGTAAAACAGTAAGGGTCTCAAGATTTGATCAGACAATATACGGCAGTTTCTCCCATAAGAGAGACACTTACAGCACCTTGGGGGACTGTTAATGGGGTCGCCCTGGACAATAACTCCTGCTAGGCACTTCCACTCCCCTTGCCTGTACTACTTTTACAGGCTGAACAAGAGGATGAATGGAGGGAGTGCGAGGAGGAGGAAGAGAAGAGCATCGGAGCGGCAGCATCCTTCAGCCTTTTCAAAGTCAGCTAGGCGGCTATTAACCTTGGGTTGGACTGCATCGAGCAAAAAATTATTACGCAAAGTTATAATTTTATGGTGGTGGGGGAGCGGTACAAATAAATTCAGGCTGGTGGGACAGGGTAATTGGAAGGCCTAGTAATAGGGTCCCCCCAAATGAACTCAGGTGTGAGGGGAGAGAGAACTTCTAGCCCTCCTCCCCCAGGTGATTTATCTGTCATTCTTCCAGGCCTGGGGAGTGACTCATAGCCTTCAGCCACTTGGGCACCGAGCCCAGCGCTGTTAATTATGTGCCGACGGTGGGAGGAATTGAGGCAGGAAGGAGGAGAGGAGGGAGACCGGGAAGAGGGGGTAAGGGAGGGATAAAACGAAGCTGGCTCATGGCCCCCATTTCAGGGGCCTCTCGTATAAAGCTCTTGAGCCGCACAGATGACAATGAGCAGGGCGGAGGAGTAGCAAATGGGTGAGAGGTGCCAAGCTTGGGTGCTTTATCTCGTTAGCAGCCTTAAATGCCATGCTGACGCTCCCTCCGATCTGTCATTCCAGCTATTGGTCTCTGAGGGATTTGAGAGGTTCTCGGCGAGTTAAGAGAGGCATTTCCAACCTGCATTATGCTTAATGGGAGGTGGAGAGGCCAGCAGGCTTATGGATACAGCAGAAGCTATCAGGACTGAAATGCCAATTGAAAAAACATTTTTCATATTGCAAGTTCAAACTCCATGAGCTTCATGAATAAAACAGACTGCACCGACTGAACCCAAGATTCAAATGTAAGGTCATCTCAAGGAACGAGACCGAGAAGATGAATAATGATCCTGTTAGGTTTTACAGCTTTGGATGCTCTTTGACATTAATATCAGAAAACAAAGCACAGCAACGTGGGTTTGAATTCTGCTTGTGTTAACAGAGCTGTTATAACTTGGGAGTTAAATCAAAACTAAAGGCATTTTTTAATGCCAGTCTGAAGAGTCCGACTGCCTCCTAGATCTGTGTCTTTAATTAATTGTACACTTTCATGACGTTTAAAAAAAAAAAAAAAAAAAAAAGCTGCTCCACACACCTCCACACACCTCGCTGGTCTGTTTCAGAAACATAGCAGCAATAGGGGGGAGGGTGGCAACACTCGTGGACCTGCATCTCTATCTGGTGGTGCATTCGGTTAGTGACGGCTCATCGTTTTTAACTTGGCGTCACAGTACGTCATGTTACCCTGGCAACCATAGAGTAAGTGAAACAATCCAAGAGCTGATTTTGCTCCGAGCTCCCTGACTTACTATAGAGCTCTTCACCAGCAGAGAACAGACAGATCAAGGGTGTAAGTCTCCAAATCCTCAGACCTTGATCTCTGAACCACAGTTTGGTTCATTGCCGATTATTTTTGTTGTATTAAGTTTTGTTTTTTTGTTTTGTTGCAATGCTGGTTCACTGTGGACGCATGTATCACTTTTTCAGTCTTGATTTCTGAATCGTTGCACCTTTAGGTCAGGGACAGGAGTGATCGGACTACATTCAATACAGGAACTACGACTATCAACTGGGTTTGAGAACCCCCATCATCACATGGTCTATAGTGGCCTCAAAGCAAACACTCATTTCACAGCTTAAATAAATTGGCATAAATTAGTATTTCATGACCACATAAATCTAATGATAGTTGAAGGATTAGAAAAATCCAGCTCCTTTGTTTTCTTGTGTTTCAGGTCAAAGTGTTGGGAGGTGTATGTTAAGCTACTGACTGTGTGTAATAAGAAATTACAGACTGACTGGAACGCGTTGTTGCCTTTCCCAACAAGCTCTGCAATAGAGCAGCTACACAAGACTTGGACTGTACTGCGTCTGTAATCAGGGCCAGACCGTTTTCACACTGAAGTCTGCCAGAAAATAGGTCCGTTTTTATCAAGGCACAAATCTTCCCTCTCTCTCTCTCTCTCATCCTTCTCTTGCTTGCTCTCAGAGAGCTAATTATTTCTCCCCCCGTTTAGAGCCAACTGTTTCTGTCATCTGTCTCTGTAATGACCTCTGCATGCATGCATGCGTGCACACACTCTCACTCTTTCTCCTTCACACACAGACACATTTACACAAAACCCTCAGTACCATTCACACACACACACCTACCTTTGTAACCACATATGTACACACAACATGGATGACAATGCAACACATCGCTCTATTAATCAGGATGGCACTGGAATAAGTGCCAGTATGTAGGCGTGTATATTGAAATGACTGGTTGATATTATTAATACTAATTATCAATCGACACATAATTAATGAACAACAATTTTGATAATTGATTGATAATTGACTGTATAAACAAGTCTGTTAATCAATTAGTCTAATGACAGATGAATGTTCTGCAATTACAGTAGTTAGACAATTTATTATTTTCAAGCAAAAATATCAAACATTTAGGACTGAAATTATGTTTATGTTTATTATATTATGTAATTTTTTTTACTATTAGTGAACTGGTCAATCATCGTGCTTTGTTCAGGTTGTAAATATCTTGTTTTTGGAGGCAATATCCTGGCTCGAGCTGTGAGATTCTGCACTACATGGTCTGCACATTTTGACTTAAAACTGAGTTCACTGAGGACTGCAGCTAACCATTATTTCCATCAGTAATTATTCGGTTGATTCTTTTTTGATTAACTATTGGGGTGATGAAATATATTTTAAAAAATACCCATCATAAATTCCCAAATCCCAAGGTGACATCTTTTCAATCTTTTCATCTCACTTCTTTTGTGAAATATTCAATTAACAGTGAAACTAATCAGAGGAACACAGAAAATCCTTTTCTTAATGATTAACTTTTTTTTTTTTTTTGGTGAAACATTTGATTCAAATCTAATTGTTTAGCACATTGATAAATAGAAAGAGTATTTTATATCCTGATGCCCTGTACCCAGTGCCCACATTCACACCACACACATGCATTCAAGAAAACACCAAAACCCTGAGGCTCTTAAATCTGAAACCAAAAAAGGTCTAATTTTCTCCAAGCACAAGTAAATAAATTTGTGCTCAATGGCAACCTCAACTTGTCTTTCTTTAGGACTGGCAATTAATAAAAGAATGAAAGAAAAAAACGAATGAGTAACAGATTTCAAGCAATACAACGTAAAAAAAATTCTCCATTTGTAAATTTAATATTTGTCTGCTACATTCTTTAGTGCTGGTTGTTAATTTTCATACTATTTCAGGTTTCCTAAATTTCTTTAATTTTTTGGGGGGGTGGCAAACATTTGATATTTATTACTAAATTCAAATCCACTGAAATGTCTAGAGCCTTTTGAATTTAAATCTACATTAATTGAAAAAGAAAAAGTGTAGGTTTTTGTGTCTCACAATTCACCAGTCTACTGCTTCACACCCATCCAGTTGTTTGGTATTGGTAGAAGCTGGTATTAATCAACAGACATGAACAAACAGTTTCTGATAAAAGTTTCTAATATGTTAGAGTCAGCCTGAATATTATAATGTCCAAACACTGCAAAGTTATGTCAGAACCTCCACAGATGGTTGTAACATTGACAATTGTCTGTTCTTGGTGGAACTGATGAAAGCAATATGGTGTATCTGACACTGTCAAGATAAATGGTAAATATCATATCTCTGAGGACGAGGGCAACTGCACTTGGTTGTAGACTCTTGAAGACGTTTCACCTTCATCTAAGAGGCTTCTTTATTTCTGACTGACTGTTTGGTTTCACCGATGTATAGATCTGTGCATTCCTCACAGCATTGAACTGCATACACCAGATTGCTTTTCTGGGTGTGAGGAGTGTGGTCTTTGGGGTGTTCCAGTTTTTGTCATAGTGAAGTGCAGGGTTTGAAGAACACAGGGATTTGGCGCTTGTTGAAAATCCTCCTGGCTGTGAATGACAGTTGTTCACACTCAGGCGATGTTAACGACTCTGATGACAGTCGTCACAACAACCAGGAGCGCTAACAAACCAAGTGGTATCAATCAACAATCCCACCAAGTCGAAATACCTGGGTCTCCCCACCAGTCAGTCAGAACTGAAGAAGCCTCTTGGATGAAGGTGAAATGTCTTCAAGAATATAATATAAGTCCAGTTGCCCAAGATTCAACTTTGGCAGAGAGAACTATGACCTGGATGACTGAGAACCTTTGCAGACTAAATATTATGTCCTTTAATAAAAGACGTTGACCTTGAGATGGCAACTGCCACACTCATTGGCTTGGCAACAGAGACTATTCTCTCCCACCAGATTTTCCTGATGCAAGGTTATGTGGCCCAAATGCATGCAGCCAGATTTAAAGTTCCCCTATTGTAGGAAGTGAGATTTTCATATCTTTTTGGATTATAAAGCAGGTCTAGGGATGTAAAACTACATTAAGATTGTTTTTTTGTACTAAAAACTATAAATGTATCAATATAAATAAAAAAAAAACAAAAAAACAAAAAACAAATCTTCCTATGAATATCAAAACTTCAGAGCTGTGCATTCCAGAGTGCAGTTTGTTTTGAGAGCTGTGGATTGTCATTGGGAAGGTGGGCAGGGTAACACAGGGTTTTTACGACTATATATGTATATGCTTGCTCTTCATATGTAACCTGACACTATTGGAATAAGTAGGTTTTAAAAAAGGTGAGGAAATGTATGGTGTACAAAAAAAAAAAAAAACATTTTGAGAAATGTGTTCCAACCTTTAAAATTTGAGCATACAGACAACATAATGGTACGACTCTTCTAGATACAGTCCTTATGTGATTCTAGATCACTCTTTATTGATTGAATTACTCCTCTCTGATTCTGAATGTTTGTCATCTAATTGAACCTGTTGTACTGGATTTTCCATTTATTTTTCTTTCAGCTAATACAATGTGCAGGAGTGACAAGATGACTTTAATAGGCCAAGTGTGTCCTCAGGAGCTCTGATAAACCCCCACACAGTTACAAGACTTGCGTCTTAAAGTTCACTTGAGCACTGTGAAATACATGTACGTCACATATAGTGGGCACTGAAGTAACTTTAAGGCAATAAGGTGTGGACTATGGGTCTGTGCTGGTCTATTTAAGCAGTTGTAACTACATTGCAATGAAATTTCAGTGCAGGACTAATAATCTATCTTTCTATCTACCTATCCATCTATCTATCTATCTATAAAACCACTATGTCAAATATAACTTAATTTTTTAAATCTTAATTAAGGTGCCAGAGTTTACTTGCTCATGCACCCAACATTTAACATATTTCAAAAACAAGTCATGCGTGTTTGCCCCTAACCTTAAGAAAGGTATTTAAGATGTTATTTCTTTCTTTCTTGGCTACTGTTATTGATCTAATTCTACATTTCATTTTATTCTACGGTGGAAAAGAGCATTATCACCTGCAGTTGTTGATAAATGCAGCTTTTCATTTAAGAAGAGACATAACTCCCATTTTGGGGTCTTATGATTCTGACATTAGTTAAAATCAAACTGCAAAACTGAAAATTGAAAAAAAAAACCCTATGAAACACTGTGGGAAGTCAAGCTTATGTTTTTGTTCAGTTTTTGTCAAACTACTGTAGATTTCCTAAACCTGAACCTCTTTTGTACACACGTATGTAATATTTGATCATAGGAGGAAATTCTACTCTGCAACATTAGCAAGAAACAAGCACCACCATTTAAACTCTGTGCATCTTAATGTGTCTTCTAATAAGACGTTAAGATGAGTGAAAACTGTGTCTATTCCAATTCATTCAAAGTGCAGAAAATATTTCTGACTGAAAGATATTTTTACCTGCAGTTGTATCTTAAATGGTATGCTCCTGTTATAAACAGCCCAGCAGCTGTAGCAGCAAAGGTGATGCAGCAGTAATGCAGGGATAACTGAGCAGAATAAGAGCTGCCTGTCTGCTGTCAGGTCCCTTCCAGTGTCCTCTGTCTTACCTGGTTGTCAAATTTCAGTGACTGTGTCCCCACGAGGAAACGAATGGCATCAGTTTCAGCTGTCTGGGCACTAAGTGCCCGAGCCTGCAAAACACACAGAGCACAAGGCCGTCCACTCACATGCTCGCGGTTAAAACGAACGCCATATAATGTAGATATAGCAGAGCAAACGTTAGCTGCCGGGAAATTATGCTGAAAGGCGTTAAAGTAAAGCTTTAATGTGTACCTGAAATTCGAGGCCATAAATGACGGGGGCGTCGTCCTCCATTCTCGCTCGGTTTATATAGATGACGCTTGCTTGTCTTTTTTTAAAAACGGCGTATTACGATTAAACCGCTTTAAATGATTGTGCTACGGACTGTACGAAACACAACACTGTAACCGCACTTCCGCGATTTAAAATCTGAAGAAAAAGTACTGCGTGACTATTAGGCGTACTGACAGTCGTGTAACGTTGTGCGGGCTATAAAAACTACTTAGTCGCCGTCGAGAATACCAAAAACCACGGCGGCTTGAAGTTTGTCCGCTGTGGGGCACCGTACACGTAGCTTAACTAAGGAACCCTATGGTGAAGTCTTTAGCTGTGAGTCTGTATCAAGGTAAGAAACACAGTCGTGTCTGTGTCAGCTTTTCATTTGTCTGCCATTAGATAGTTGGGTGGATAGCACGATGCCATGTTTATTTCTTTTTAACCCATGGTCAGCTATTGGTGAAGCATGTGTTTAACATTTTCAACCAGCTTCTCAGCTAAGTTAGCTTACTACAACTCACCGGCTAACTTAGCATTAGCAGGGTAGCTTGCATCAAACAGAACAACAAAATCCCCGAGACCGGGTTAACGGCTCTACCGCGATTGGACTTTAAGTGAACTGACTCGTTTACTGCAGCTGCTGACGATAAGAGCTCTCAAAAATTAGCGCTTGCTCACACGGACAGGAAGCGGCTAAGAGATTATTTAGTGTTTTGCAAGAACATATGTTTGTTAGTTGATTTTACGTGGACATGGTGGTAACGTTCATTTCTGTGTTTTCGTTGTGAAGAGGAGTGAGATGGATAGCGGGGAGGCTCCTGCTCAGCGCCCAGTCACTTTGGACATCACAGTGGAGGATGTAAACAAGGATGTTCCAGCTCCTCTGGAGGCAACTAGTCACACCCCTTCAAGAGACAGCGTCCTGCCCCAGGAGGACAGCATCGACCTGGGCGGGGAGTTTGCCACCCCCCAGGAGGACAGCAATGCCACACCATCAGAGAGCCTGATGGACAAGCTAAATGACCAGATGATGGAGAGTGTCATGATCTCTGACTCACCCAGTAACAGTGAGGAGAATGACGTAGCAGCCATCGACTCTTTTCTGGATGGAGTAGGGGAGGAGGATGCTGGAGAAACATCGGGAGACAAGGAGGAACACGGTGACACTGGACAGAATACAACTACGGTTAAAGTGTCAGTGGAAGAAATGGAAGATAGTGGCTCTGAAGAGAAAGTAGAAGAAGACACAAAGAAGCAGACAGACACACAAGAGGAAGTCACAGACAGTGCTTCATTGGAAGGTGACATTCAGTGTCCATCTGATCTTAAAAGTGAGGAACCAGCACCGCAGGCAGCCAGTGGGACTGGTCCAAAAGACGAGCCAGTGCCAGTGTGCACCATATTCAGCCATGGCAGCCAGCCAAAGTCTTTGGTGCCTGATGGCTTCCAGCCCACCCTCATCAAGTCCCCCAGCTTTAGCATGGGAAGTGGTGGGGGAAACGATGAGATAGTGACCCCCAGCAAGCTGACAGCCCCCCTTGTGTGTCAGCCTAGTCCCAGTCTCAGCAAGTTCTTCACTGACAATGGACAGGCCAATCCAGCTTCTGACTTCTTTGATTCCTTTACTGCCCCCTCCTCCTTCATCTCCGTTTCCAACCCCAATGCAGAGATCACTCCTGTTGCCAGCCCAGCACCCATAGCCCCAACCCCTGACCGCCAACTCTCTTCAACTTCCTCATCCATCTCCACCAATGGAGGGCCTTTGGACTCTGGCACACTCACCCAGAGCACAGTTTTTGGCCCTGCCCCTACTGAAACAACCACCAAACCCCAACCTCCTCCTCCCCAAATAGTCCCAACTCCAAATCAAACTGCTGCCGCAGCCCCAGCTGCTCAGCCACAGCCCTTCCACCAGCTACAAGCTGTATTCTCGGGCAACGACGATCCGTTTGCAACAGCGTTGAGTCTGAGTGAGGTAGACAGACGCCATGATGCCTGGCTGCCATCAGAGGAGACCAGGAAGGTGTTGATCTCTGTGGCCACCCAGCAGTACAGCCCAGCCTACACAGAGACCAACAGAATCACCATGCCTGGCCTCAAGTTTGACAACCTGCAGGTAGGCAAGCAGTAACATAACAATAACATTACAATAAGAGTCACAATTTCAGTTGGAATGGTTGTTTTGCATTGCAATGATTTATTTATTTATTTTTGCTGTTTGAACATCTTCCTTTATGACTGGATACTATTATTTGTATGCTGTGGCATCTCTGTAGCAGAACAACACACACATTGTGACACATTTTACCTTTATCAAAAGAATTGCGGCTCCTGTGATTTGGATATTGCACTTGGTCATATTGCAATTTTCATAGTATTTTTGATTAATGGTGCAGCTCTAGCTGCGACTAATGAATATTTTCAGCATTTGTTTATTAGTTTATTTTCCTTTTTGATTAATCAGTTTGCCACATATATACATATACATACACACACACACACTTATATCTACATTTCATCACTGTGAAGATGAGCAGCAAATTGCTACATTTGAGCTCAAGCCTGATAATATTTCCATTTCTGCTTGATTTAACAACCTTAACAATATCAAAGTTTTTGCTGATTAATTTTCTGACTCTCACTTAATCACCTGCTAGTTAAAAACTTAGCCTATAAGGGAAGGGATGTTTTAGCCCCACGCTCCACCTGACAAATCTTGATTTATTTTAGTTATTTAAACTGTTTGGCCACCGTCAAAGAAAAACAGTGGTTCCAGGCTGCGTGTATGTGTACACTAGCTAACGCACAATACATAGTTTACACACAGTTGTAAATACACGTGGCCTTCCATGCTCTGCCTTATTGTGTGTTTTTGTTGTCGTAAACATCCTCTGAGCTTTTTCAACAGCAGCATTTTTCCATTAAAACAACCCTGATGAAGCAACAATTTACTTATTTATTCAGCTGAATCTTATGCGTCCACCTTCCAGCATAGATTGTGTTCATTATCCCCTCAGAATTTGTTTGAATGCCTTCTTGAATATATGAATAAAAGTTGGGTATTTTTCAGTCATCTTGGTGTTCCACTAACAACCAGTTTTCCACAAACAAATCAGAGCTACTCCACAGCTGAATTAAAGATAGCATTTTATTCTGTCCCTATTTTGTTCCATTCCTCTTCGGGCTGGTTATGGTTTTTATTGGTATTTTTTTTTTGCCCCAGTCCCCTGCAGAGTAATAACTAACAAGAAGTCATGATCTGATATTTTGAAATAAACAAACTTTTCAACTAGTACATAGGTTCTTTATGTAAATATGACACTACCACTCCTAATGTAAAACTCTGTTGTGTCCTGTTGAATTTGAATGTGTTTGATGCAGGTTGATGCTGTGAAAGACCTAATGCTTCGTTTCCTGGGAGAGCAGGCAGCCATGAAGCGCCAAGTTCTCACTGCCAACTCTGTGGAGCAGTCCTTCACGGGCCTCAAGCAGCTCATCGTAAGTCACTCACTCTACTTTTTGTGCGTCTGTAATTTACAAATGTTCCTATTTTGAACTTTAATGTGAAATCAAAACCTGACCTGATCATTATTTTAGCTTTTTTTTACTATTTTGTGTTACAAGAACAACTTGCTAGTTTATTGATCTTGGAAATGGCTGTTGACCCCTCAAGGTTCACTTACTCATTTGCACAAGAGATTGTTACGATGTCTTCATCAGCAGATTAATTTAGCTGTTTTTTATTATTATTTTTATTATTTTTGGGCCCTTTTGCCTTTATTCTGAAAGACAAAGTCAGGGAGAGAGATGGGATAATATGCAACAAAGGGCCACAGGATCAGATCGAACCCGGGCTGCTTGGTTAGGACTAAACCTTTATGATGCCTGCTTTATCAGGTGAGCCACCAGTGTGCCCCCTCAAGTCATCAAGCTATCTTTATTTTGCAATGCAATACAATAAGAAGTTTCCTGTGGGGCTTTATTTGACTTCAGAAGTCAAATTGTCTGCCAATAGCAGATTTCATACAGCAGGTTTTATATACAGAAAAAAAGAAACTTGCCATAGGGTTTCAAGGTCTTTGATAGTGTTGATATTCCCCACCAAAAATACAATATATACATCACACCCATTCATAACATATTCAATGGGCTAAAACTAAGCCTACCCCAAAACACTGATGATTTGAATCATTTGTTAGAAGAGCACCTGCATCTAACCTCATGTTGCAGGTTCAGTGGACTGTTGTACACCAGAGCAAAGGCTGCGAAAAATATACTATTTCTCATAACTCAGAAAGTTAAGGTTATGATGAAAAATTTATGATTGGTTAACCTGCTTTTTTAAAAAGTAAAAAATATTCATACATAAGAAAAAAACACATTACTAAATTAAATAATATTCAAAGTAAGCCACAGCTCGGATTCAACTCGGAAGAGTTGTGATTCAGGTACAAGCCCCAGGTGGCTACAAACATAAATTGTCAGATTTTGAGCCTATGTTTATAAAGGAGGTTATACTTGGGGCATTTTTAAATCTTGTGTCATGCTACTCAACAACTCTAATAGCTAAAAAGCATCACTCTCATGCTTGTGCATGTGCAGCAGGGGCTTTCTAA
Organism: Rachycentron canadum; assembly: GCA_038496675.1. NCBI lineage: Eukaryota > Metazoa > Chordata > Actinopteri > Carangiformes > Rachycentridae > Rachycentron > Rachycentron canadum. The sequence goes on from CM076661.1 coordinate 20,181,723, forward strand.
GAACACTACATCATTTTGAAGAGGTAAATGACAACACCCCTGCTAGATTACCACAGCCTAGCATCCTGTGGTGTCTGCAGTTTGTCTGACCTTTTGATGGTCAGTGATTCCACTGAAACCGTTGGGTGGTCAGGCCTGACTGAAAACAGTGAAATGTTTGTCTCATTTCTCTCCATATTATATTTCTTCTTATTCCAAGCTTCTGTCTTTGTTGCCATGTCTCATTTCATTCGCTCTCCCGCTGTTATTTATCTCCCCAGCCCTCATGTGTTCCTTCCATCATAAATTCTGACCCACAAATGACCCTGAGAGACACTTCTTATTTAAAACATATACACAGCAGTAGCAGACAGTGTGCTGGAGAGGAGGGGTGGAGTGTAGAGGTGGTGATCCACTCAGCTCATAAGTTCTTTTCTCCTGCTGTGCCCATGTATTATGCATGGGATTGCTGTGCATATTTCAAGGGCCTTCTGGACTTGGTGTATATATACACACACAAGACGGTACTTTCAGCTTGCAGTCAACTGCACTATATGGTGTGTGTGTGTGTGTGTGTGTGTGTGTGTGTGTGTGTGTGTGTGTGTGTGTGTGTGTGTGTGTGTGTGTGTGCGTGTGCGCGCGCTTTCTTGTGTAAGAGGATCACACACTGTCTGCCAATTGGTGTGGGTGGCTCCCTGGAGCAAGAAGCAAAAGAAAGGAGAAAGACGGTGAGCCAGAAAGGTAACCTAGGCCTACAGGAGAGATGTCACAGGATGACAGGCAAAAAAAGAAAGGGAATGTTGTGTCAGTGAGAGATATGGAGACAGAGGAGGGCTTCACCTGGCCCAAAGCTCACACACAGGCACACTTCCGATTGTGTGTATGTGGAGGACTCCTATGTGTGGGAACTAAGCGACTCCTGATTATATTTCTTGATTATTTGAGTAAAAATTAGTTATTTCTGGTCCATTATCAAGGCATTTAGCTGGGAATCACTTAGTAATAATCCTAATTATTCAAAATTTTACATTGGCTCAAGGGTCCTCTACTTGGCAACTGCTGTTTCTCCTCCAGCTACAGGTGGAAATGGAAATGTTTTGCTTGGTTGTGTTTGGGATATACTTGTTTGTCACAGCTTGGTCGATTTTTATCATCACCTTTTACAGCTGAGAAATAAACTTGTCATTGCTCGCTGACAACAATATATCTTTGGCATTCATCCACTGCAGTTTTTTTTGGCTACTTACTGGTAGACATAAACTGATTTGACATATATCTGCAAGCTTATATCAGCAGATACATCAGCTGAACAGATTTATTGCTATATCTCTTCATCCATTTGTTTTTAAGGCTGAAAGTGCAGGTCACATTCTTTTTTCTTGCTCTAAAATACCGACCTAAACTTGTTTTTTTTTCTACCTGTTTACATTTCATTAGTAGACAACAAACCAAATTTTGGCAGCAGCTGTTCACTCCAAACAACACCCTACTCACATGGTACTTGTTTTCTTATTGCTGCAGCTAACAGGAATGGACTGGGAGACACTCCAGATAGCACGCTACTGATTCACATCATGCACAGCTCATTTTTGCAAGCTTTTGGTTAGAGGTCCATGGAGCCGCAGGAACCTAACAGCATCTTTGTCCTTCTCTGCTGGAGCTATCTGCTAGAAAGCCTTGGTCATATCTGCAGTCAGGGCTCTCTGATGAAACTGATTAGCACATCCAACAGATCTGGATTAAGGTTGGGCCCTGTCAGTAAACAGTCATTCAGGGATCAACCCTCCTTATGTGAGGATGTATGAAACCCCACTCTTAGTTTGGCCGTTGCCTTATCTTCTTTAACATTGTGATGTGTTATGTAATATTTTACAGCGTCATGTTGCTGTGCCACTGAAGTTTGCTCAGAGGCCTCTATGCAGGTAATCCTGTTTGACATTACTCTACATAGAGTACAAGGCTGCATCCATTTTTAGTCTCATAATGAGGCTTTTGAAACTTTCCTTTGGGAACCCTATGAAGTTGTTTGGTCTGGTCTGTTCGGTCACCATGGCAATCTTTGTCTGTTTCCTGTGGGCTCTGGGTTTTCTTATTAATGATACAGATAGACTCCGCCTCCCAAAACGCTGTGTCTCTATTTAGAGATATAGGTATCCTTATCTAGACTGTGTTGTGATGTCAGTTACGCTGGTTGTTGTAACTGGCCCTTGCAGAGCCCACCCAAAGCTGCTTTCTATGCCTCAAGTAATTCTGTTATTCTGTGGACCTTGCCAGACACTCACCAATGATAGTCTGCACCTATTAACACTGACAGTTGTAGATCATCAGCACCTGCTAGTGGAATATCTTCAAGCTGAAGACCTTTTTGCTTTAACTTCCCTTGAATGAGTTCACCAGTGATCTTTATCACAGCAGTCAACAGCTGAGGGGTTTCCACTGCTTCGTTCTCAATTCTCTGCTGTGTATTCCACACATCTCCTTATGAATCTCTCATAATGTACTGTCAAAGGTATGGAGGCTCAGCATGTCTTGCCTTACCACAGGTATTCATAGCAGTACTGTGTTCTGGTCGTTAGTTTTCAGTTTCACGGTGCTGGACACAGAAGACACTACAGCATCTGTACCGCCAAGGTCAACATCTGGCTTAGTGTCACTTTGATCACAGACTGACTGATGATGCCTGCATTTACACAAGGAACATCAAACACCTTTAACTGCAGAATTTTGCCATGTGTTTCGGGCCCTAGGCAGATGTAGCACCTTCCCAGTTTTCTCAGTTTGCAAGCACCCACAGTGTGGTCTGGACAATGTTCAGCTTTGTGCTTAGCATTGTCACACTGCTGAGTGAAATGTAGCTGTTGAGGGCAGATCTAATTTCTTAAATGTGTTCTCACAAAGGGAGTGGTGGTTTACTGAATGACAAGTTGGTGGAAGGTCCCTTTGAGTGTTACTGGGTCTGGTAAGTTGAACTGCTCGGTCTCTGGACCTTTTTTTGCAGAAACTGGATGAGCTCAAGAACCTTCCATTTAGCCAGTGGGGTCTGACTTGTGTGTGTGTGTGTGTGTGTGTGTGTGTGTGTGTGTGTGTGTGTGTAGCTCAATGCTCTGTCTTCTGATATGAGCTGTAGTAGTACTGGGCATAGCAGGCAGCAATATGTGTTGGTGTAAACCGCTAGAGTCTAGACAGCGTATCTGCAGTCTACAATCGTTATTGCAGTGTCTGAGAGCGAATATGTATGATGTTCTCTTCACAGTGGTCAAATTCAGTAATATGGATGCGTGTGTGCTGATTACAATGTCCTTCCCTTGTAAACGGTTCTGAAGCAATTCAACTCCTGCATCATAATGATCATCAATCATAATCACAAGTCCCCCTACAGCTCTTGGTGTCAGATGGGATCTCAGGTAGGTGAAATTCTCCATTTTGTTATGAATAGCTGTTTCATATTGAGACCAGAACTTTTGGCACTGGTTTGTTTCACCATCATTCTGCCAGTATGTTGGGCAGGTCTGTTTCGTGATCTGACTGAATTTGAACTTGGAACTTGAACTCACCTACACACTTGGTAGGTCTTGGTATTCCTGAGTCCCGAGTTCATCATTTCTATAGAGTAATTCAAACCAAGAAACATGAACCACATTATTTAGTTACTTTACTTAGACCTTCTCTTTAAGGTCCATGAGATTATACCTAGTCTCCTTGCAAATGGCTTGAAGAAAATGGATCTCAGACTGAACTGACAGTCTGAATGGTGGAAAAAACCAAGAGTCATGGTCACCACTCCACTCTATGAGAAGATTATTCTTTATAGATACTCTCAAGCTTATATGGCTGTCCTTGGGCTTCCAGAGCGCAGTGCCGTACATATATTAGCACCAGGAGAGATGGCTACTGTCAGCTGTCAAACTGAGTAGTGTGAGTGGGCTTACATTGAGGCCTTGAGTCAAATAATGTACATCCTCACACCATTTAGCATTTTGATATGTTTCAGCATTATCAACCAGCTCCAGGTTGCAGTTATAGTTCATTTAGTTATCTGACCTGACCGTCCCTATGTCCAGGGACAGTCAGGAGTTTCCAAAGTGAAATGGTATCAGCAGCATTTCCAAAATGCGCTGTTTTCAGACCTCAAAAACTCTGGAGAAATGTGGACAGGAGGCAAAAAAGATTGTTTTAAAATGAAAACAGCTGTGTGGCTGTAGCCTGAGCCTCTTATGATACTGCTTAATATCCAATGTCTTGTTCAAAAACCCCTCAATCAGGCAGACGATAACACAGAGACTTGATTTCTGGGCCACAAGCTAAAGGACATTTCCACTCATTGCATGGCCTACTGTCCACAACCAAATTAGCTACCTAATGAGCTAATAACCATTGAATCACTCCCATTTATGAATGGATCAGACACCATCCTCCATTTCCATAAACAACCATCTACTTCACATTTCTTACTTACAACTAAATTATGAAATTTCCAAACTTCAAAGATCAAGCAAACTTGTAGATCAAAGCTGTCATAGGTGTAGCTCACTGAGCTGGGAGTGGAGGTTAAAATTTAATCAATAAGAGGATAAGACGTGCACAAGCAAAACACACACACACAGACAAACAGAAGTGTAAATGTCAGTAAGATTGTGGCCATTAAAAGTATATCCCGCTAAAGCTTGATGCTCATCAAGACAGCTGATCAATCACATAGAACCTGGGAGAGTACACAGTACATGGATGTGCACGTGTGTTGTCATTCCTGTGTGTTACTGTTTTCGTTTGTCAGGGTTATAATACATGTATGTGTTTAAAATCTTGAAACACACCTCGTGTCTTTGGTTGTCAGCTGTTATCCTTTGTGTGTGGCCTTTCTCGTGGATGATGCTGGTCAGTTAATCAAGCTTCATTCTGCTATGTGACATCCTTCTGTGTATGTGTGTGGGGGATGGTTGAGACTTGGTGTTAGGCTTTGGGTTTAGGTCAGGGTTAGGATAAGGTCTGTGCTTATACATTTAGTTATGATAGTTAAGGTTAGAGGAAGTGCTCTCATAAAGATAGAATGAGATTTGTGTGTATATATTGCAGAGCTATGCTATGAGCTGGCAGAATGAGTCATGCTGCAGAGCCAGAGTGTGACTGCACCCACTGCCACCACACACTCCCCCTGTTTGTGTACAGACACACAAATGCACAGTGACTGAGAATACCAGTGTTGGGAAGGTTTTGAAATGTTTTTCTTTATGTTTTTTTTTTTTGTTACAGATTAATCATTTCGCTGTTGAAAGTATTATGAATAATGTACCTATTTAAATTGCGTCCTCAAAGTAATGCAACTTAATGCAACTAAATTTGACAACTTTTTACTATTTTTCCATTAGTTCCATTAATTCAGCCTGTAGGTGCCCTATAGAACTTTCATAATCTAATGAACTATCCAGGTTGATATTTAATGAAAACATGACACTGAATGAAGTTAGTCAGTGTCATTAGACCTAACACATCTCACCTGTCTGACCAGTGTTGTCTGCAGATATGTCAGAAGGCCGTCATGCTCAGCCAACAGCTCCAGAGCAACATAATGAATCAAAGCTTTTTACCGAAAATATCTCCAGATGTAATCACCAACATTTTTGTAATGTAATTTCAATTTATTTTTCAGTAACTATAATAAATTACAGTTACATTTATTTTGTAATTCAATTATGTAAACCCATTACATGTAATTAGTTAGTCCCTGACACTAGATTATGCTCAGTGAATATGCTCATGATACACAAGAGCCTTGAGAAGTGACGGTGGATATCAGTCAGTCTGTGTAGGAGAGCTGCCATTACAGACACAGAAAGACTCAGTACTTCTCTCTGACAAATCTTCATGTCGACTAAGACTTCACTTGCTCGTGTACTGTAGCACTGCAGCACACTGCTAAGAAGGATATTCAGAAATATCCTGAATACACACTACTTCAATTAGAAAGTGTGTCCAAACTTTTGTCCGTATATTGATTATTGAGGTTATTATTTGAATTATTAATTGACTGTCTCTAATTGAGCCATTCGTCTTCTTCATTGAATTCACATTATCATACTTAAATTATAGTTTTGACCATTATTTCCAGAATTTCAAGTTCTTCTCTCCAATTTAGCTCCTGTCATCTGAAAACATGGCCCTATTGCTACCACAGAAGAAGCAGAAGCAGGCAGACAGGTTGCAAACAAACCTGAAGGTTGGCTGAACTTACTTAAAGAACAACCAAAGATGAATAGAAACATGACTCTCCAAACTGTCTGTAGTAAACACGTCTCACAGTTTACACACTGATTTTCTGGTCTAACTGTCACAGTCCCTTTTCAAAGCAAACATGTTGAATTCTCTTGTTAGGAAAATTCAGGGCCCTGAAACTGAATCACCTAAATGGAATGCATCCATTTCCTTTTCCCACTGTCACACATTAAAATCTCTTAATTGAAATTTGCAGTTATTATGGACATCTCATTTACTTCCATTGTTATGTTTGGTAAAATGCTTCAAATTAATAATTTATTTTCTACATACAACTTCTTTCACTTTTCATTTGTCAATGAGTTAATTTCCACCCATACATCCAATTTTTCTGCACCACCTTCATTTGTTGCTCTGCTGAACAAGTGTAAACACTTCTTCGTTCAGATGTGTTCGGACAAGAACGTCTGACGACTCACATTTCACTGATTTCCTGAATCTCATAATTAACCAAGTTGGTCACCATCAACTTTAGGTCTTGCGGTGTTGGGAAAACTTCCTGTGTGTGCTGTCCTTTGAGATGTGGTTGTAAATCAGGCCTGAAACCGAATTTCTCTTGGATGCAGTCTTCAGCTCCAATCTCAGAGGGAAAGGGAAATGGGACATGCTGTTATTATTGTTTTGCCACTGTGTCCCAGATTGTACAAGAATCTGGTGTGTGTGTGTGTGTGTGTGTGTGTGTGTGTGTGTGTGTGTGTGTGTGTGTGTGTGTGTGTNTGTGTGTGTGTGTGTGTGTGTGTGTGTGTGTGTGTGTGTGTGTGTGTGTGTGTGTTTTCCTTTGTAATGATAGGAAAACCACTCATTTTATCATGTTTAAGTTGAATGTTTGGTTTTCTGTCCTGGCCTCTTCTCTACCTCTCCCTTTGTCTTCCCAGTGACCTCTCCTGTCCTCGCTGTGGTGTGGTCAGCAGTGGGCTAATCTCTGGCTCAGCACCACCCTGGGCTGGCCTCATCTGTCTCTCTCATTAGCAATCACCCCCCCCCCATCCTGCCCCCTTTCCTCCTTCTCCTTCATCTCTCTCTCCCTCTCCGTTCCCTCTGTACTACCCACCAGAGACTCTCTTTCCTCCCACAGCATGATGCTGTCTGGGCCTGGGGCCAGTGTGTGTGTGTGTGTGTGTGTGTGTTTGTGTGTGTGCGCGTGCGCACGCACGCATTGGATTTGTGTATGTGTGTGTGAGAGAGAGAGAGAGACCCACCTTGGCTGGGTCAGACAGACACACCCCCATAATCACTGCAACGACCCAGCTGCTGCATTGCACTTTGATATCATTGCCGTAACCTTTACTTGTCATTATCATAACCTTTTTACATAGCTGTCATTTCCACCACCAGTTACACTTACAAGCTGAGGTTTAGGTAATGCACCATCAACTTTTGTAGGGCTGAAGGGCACATTTAAACGTTAGCAGCAGTTGTTCTCACCTTGCTGTGTTTATGTTGGCTGCAGTCATATGATCAGACCTATTGTTAAAGTGCAGGAGGGATTATTAGCCTGGCCCTCCAGCATAAAGGATAATTCCCACTTATTATAACTTGGGTCGTTAACTGAAGTGATCTAGGCTGACACTAAGATCGCAAAGTGACTGACACTCTTGTACATGTGGCATTTGCTGATTATTAGTAATAATACTGTGCTACTGCTTAAGAGCTACAAACTTACAAACAATACATCACTTATACTCCACACCAGCATATAACAGTTATTAATGATATATGCCACTGCTGTGGTATGCGTCAGCTGTGGGACAGATAACAGACTTTATACTTACCACCACAATGGTTTGATAGCTAACTTCTATGAGGCTTATTAGCCATTAGTTTTGCAGGTCATAACACCAAGTATTGGGCATATTAAAAATTTAACATGATGGCACTGGAGGAAGTCATCCCGTCACAATGTCAACGTTCTCAACGATCATCCTGCATCAATGTCTGTTAAAAATTTAATGGCAGTTCATCCAATAGTTGTCAGGACAAATATCCAACTAAACTTCCTGGTGGCAAGAGAGGATAGGTCAGGGCATCACAAAAGGTTATGTCTGGACCAAAGTGGTGGCCTCACTGACCAACCTACCAGCGTTGCTATCCATGGAGCCATTCCTCAAGAGTCTTCTTTAGGATGTACTGTGTTAACATGGTGGCTGTTTCCGTGAGCAGTGGCCGATGCAAAGGGTGAATTTTTATATAAGTCACCAGTTTGAATTTTATTATGGCTTAAAGTTATGCATACTTAAGGGTGTATGCTTCACACAAAGCAGTATGCAGTACAGTATACATGCTCCACCCCTTTGCCCATTCCTGGATTAGCCAGAAGTTCGGAGGAGTCTACCACGAGGGCACTACCAAGATGGCGATGGTGGACCAGCTCACTCCGAGCTTCAGAAACCTATGAGTGATGTCACAGAGGCTTCATCCATCCTTATGTATAGTCTATAATTGTACCTGAGATACTTCAGTGTTGTATTAACTCCAGACAAGAAAGCCAAAAAGCCAAAAAAAATTAAAGAGACAAGCTAACAGATGAGAGACAAATCAGGGTGTGTTGACTTTTGGGATGACCTCCAAATAAATTGCTTCAGAACATGGCTGAAATTCTTCCTTGATACACCCAGGTTGAAGTATACATCCAACTTCTGTCACTTTTTATTTTACATAACATTATGTCCTCAAAGAGAAAGTGTCCAAAAGTGTTGTCTGCACTTGTCTTTGCGATTACTTTACTGTAATTTCTTAACCAAGTCGGTCAGCATCAACTTTAGGTCCTGCAGTTTTGGGAAATCTTAGCGTGTGTGCTGTCCTTTGAGATGTGCTTGTGATTCAGGCCTGAAACCGAACTTCTCTTAAATGCAGTCTTCAGCTCCAATCTCAGAGGGAAAGGGAAATGGAACATGCTGTTATTATTGACAGCAAAACCATCAAAAGCTCTCCAGTAGCCCACTAGTCAATCAGTGGTTGATATTACCCAGCGGAGCATCACTTAGAACTTGGAAGCAGTGTTGAACCATCTCAGGGAGTGAGAAGTAGAGTTCTCTTACAAGCCAAGAGCTAGTACGGTTTTTTCAGATAATGTATTTTGCCAGTTTGTATCTCAACATCTCTCAATGATACTGTTTGAAGAGTCCAGCAATTGCCTGTGGGAGACAAAATGGCTGTTGTGCTAAGTTCATATCAGTACAGCAGCCAAGCAGGCCGTCCTCCAGCTTAAGGGCGATGTTCTGTCCCAGTGTTTATAGACTAACTACAGAGGCATCAAAGTGAAGTTAGTCACCATTGCAATGACTTGTATGCACTTTTTGCATATCACTGTTTTTTTTTTTTTTTACCCACATCCTCTGTGTAATCCAAAATGCCGGGGCTTAATTGAAGTAGCACTGGAGCTCCCTGTGTTAACTAAAGCTGGTGCGTGGAAGCCTTTTTAAGTCTGATTCAGCCGGAGGCTTCGTGTCTTGAGAGAGAATAAGTGGGCGTTCGTTTGTTCATCAAGCTTTGTTATGCAGGGTTTTTTTTTTTTTTTTTTTTTAAGTCACCAAAGGAAAGGTGCACTGAACTTCCGATCTTCAACACAATTAAAAGAAGCCTCACCCCTTTTAATTTTGTGAGGAGGCTAATTATGTATATGTGTTTTGTGTGTGTGAGAGAGAGAGAGAATATAATTTGCACATTTTCCTTGCACACATTTGTCTGGTGTGTGAGAATGTGTGAAGCATTGTAATACTACTGAAGTTAGACTTATTAAGTATAGTCATTGAAGTTGTGTTGTGTTGAAGATATTTATGGGTGAATATGCATGATAAGTGATTCTGTCTTACCTGTCCATCTGCCCACATTTAGCTCATTTGTCAAAGTGAAGACCTACAATTTTCATGTCTGTTGCAGAACATTTCGAGCCGCCTCAGAGGCCCTTGGGTTTGAGTACTTACCTTTGGATCTCTCCTGAGCAATGCTTTGTCATCCTATGGGGTCACATCTGATTTCTTCTATATTCTTTCTCTCCTTTCTTCTTTTGTCTGGTGTTTTGTTCTGTCGGTAACAAAGAAAAGTATACCATCCACCACCCCCAAAAGCAAGCATCAACAAACAGGCGAAAATGGCCCTTCCCATTGTCGTGCTAGAGACATGCCTACACAATCCCTACACAAGCTTCTTTCACCAAGCCTCTGTAGTCAGTTCCTCATTTAATATCACTGGCAATAAATCACCACAGTAATTCTTCCTCATTTTATTTGGGAGGGATGATTGTGCCTTATTGCAGAGTCATTTTAGCTGAGCTCAATTATTAATCACCACCAGCCTATTGTTTTGTATTTGTTGTCCTCCTACTGCCTATTCAGTTTTAATTGAAATCATTCAAACCTGGGGAGTGACGTTGTTGTTTGTTTGCATGATGGAGTACATGACAAGTTGTCATAAGTCACTTTGTGCTTCTTTAAATGTAGAATGAGTTCACCTGAACTAAAAACTAAAAAGTTCAGGTGAACTCATGCCACTTGCAGCAGCGAGGATGAAGCAGTGATACTGTCAGTCAGTCCACCACTTTGCTTCTGACTGATATCTCAACTGTAAGATGCACTGCCATGAAATTTAGTGCAGACTAGGGTTGCACAATTAATCGAAATATAATTGAAATTGCAATATGGCCAAGTGCAATATCCAAATTGCAGGAACTGACATCCCAGCCTATAAATCATGTTCTCCAGACATAACGGAAATGCTTGTTTGGTACAAGTTCTAACAAAAATTTCATCTTTTTTTTTTCCCAATGAACGTGACATGCATAAATAATCATTCCAACTGAAATGGTATCGCAAATTGCAATATCTCAAAATAATCACAATATGGATTTTTTTTTTTGCATACCGTACAACCCTAGTACAGACATTAATGGTCAGCTCTGGGGAAAGGTCAGAGGACCACCTAAGTCAGTAGATATGAATGGTCCACTGACCTATGGTCTGCAGTTTCTGTTTTCAGTAAATGTCTTCATAGATCAATCAGATGGATTACCATAAAGTGTAATACCTGAGATATATGAGGGTGAATCCTTATGACTTTAGTGATCCCCTAACTTGTACAGAGTTTTGTATAGACATCTTTATTAGGTGTTGACTTATATGGTTTTTCCGGGGTGATTCAGTCAAGGAGACTGATTACAGATTTTTTTTACAGATATTTGAAGCTGATGTGCAAACATAGCTACAGTTACATAAGGACTTTGGCGTCCAGGTGTCCCTATTGTTTTGCAACAGTTGTCATACAGTTGAATCAACAACAACCTTACTAAAAACTGAACATGAAGAGGGATTAATAGCAGGGCTGGTGTATTAGACGGCCTCACTTTTATCTAGATGTTCCTAATAAACTGCTTACTGAGTGTGTAATGGTAATTATGAGCTGTATGCAGAGGCTACAAACTGCTTGACTTGAATTAATTGGTTGTATTTGGTGCTGTTCTGACCTGGGAGCCTAAAGACAGTCTTTAATAAAAATAGTTTTGTCATTTTTTATTATTATTATCATAACTACTAGAAATGTTCTACTCCTCCCCTTCTTCTTTTAACGATGTAATGAAGTAACAGATTTACTGGGAGTGCATTTGAACTGATCTCTCTCTACTTTTATCTCAGTACCATTTTACACAAGTTATTTTTTTTAGTGCCCTTTTAGGTACTGCAGCCAGTGTGGTGTCTCATTTCCAGTTTCTGGGGTTTGTGTTACAGGTTGAGTTATTGCTGCTCTATCTTAACCCAGTTAATGTTGTGTTTTCTCCCTCACACTGACTAACTACCTGCTGTACATTCACTAGTCCACTAGTTCTGCTCCAGCACTAATAGCTCTCTGCTCCTTTTAGTGACTTTCACTAATTCAGTTCAGTTGTTAACGTGTTAATTTAGATCCCATAGTCACTCTAGCTTAGCAGTTAGCGCTGGCCTCTCTCTCTCCAGCTCTCTCTTGCTTGGTGTGTCTCAGATCAACAAATGAACTTGTTAATAAGAGTGTGATGATGATGTTGTTCTCTTCAGTGTAAAGGGCTTTGGGATGTCTGTTACCTTACCGTCGGCGCACAGCTCCACTCACAAACAAGAACTTTTCGAGTCTGTGTCTGTCTATGTACACAGGAGCCTTCAGTGTTGATGGACTATTGCTTGTGATGAGTAACCAATCACATGGTTCTGTGGGCGGGACAATGCTCCACATTGGGAGAGGCTGCTGTATCAGAGCCAAAGAAGCACATTTTTAAATGAATCTATTTCATCAGTTATTAGTTAGAAAAATAACTAATGATAACCAGCCAGGCCAATACTTGTTCAATCCATAATCATAATGATTCCTGTTCACTCCTTGAGGAAAGCGCCTGCGGCTTCAGCCTGGATTGCACACACATGTCATCGTTGCCAGTTTTAGAGATAAGTTGGGTTGCCAGGTCAAAGGTCATACATTCAGTTCAGAAAACAATGCTAGGAGGCCCCCTGGTGTTTGTGGAGGCCCCAAGCAGCTGCTCAGTTGGCTTAGAGTGAGGGTCAGCTCTGCAGGAAGACGATGGCGAAGGTCAGCATGTTTTTTTCCCTGCTGTGTGGCTGCAGTAGAAATGTGTGTGATCACAGATCATAGGACATGGAGTTGTGCTGGGCCTATAGAAAAAAGTGATGATGAATTGAAAACACAGAACATGAATGTCAGTCAGGGACTGGATCTGACAGCTGGTGACGGGTGCCTGTACAGTCTAAATGTTAGATTAGCATCTTGAACACAGTCCAGTTGTTGATTGTTCTTTCTCTGTTTCATCAGTGGGGTCAGACCTAAGGTTTTCCCATTAGAGCTGACAGTTGAACAGAGGCACAGACGTCCATCATCATCCCATTCAAGGGCACTTACAATCACATACTGTCTTAAATTGAGACTGACCCACTGACCTTCTGGTCACAGAGGGTCACCACTTGAACCACACAGCCTGCCTGCTGTGTGCTCATGCATCACTCTCTGGCTCTAATGTTTGGTTTGATTTGGTTCAAGACCTCAAATTATAGATAGAAGATAATAAATCTAAGCATAGCAGTGATGCGGCATTGCTCCTGCACGTCTGAGCTGAAGTTTATGTCTTAGACTTTGTGGGTTTTTTTTTTCATTTTCCCATCACCTCACGATACCTCTCCACGGCTCCCTTGGCCCTCAACTCTCTTCTCTCCTCCTCCTGCTCTCCACTCTCCTACCCACTGCTCCTTTTTTCTCCTTCCAACTCTTATGGCCCAGAGCTCCTGCTTTTTTTTTTTTCTTCCTTCCACTATGGCCAACTTTGATTTCTGCATTCTTTCACTACATGTGGGCTAGATTTCTTCCATCCATATGCTGCTTATCCTTTGTTGAAACTCCTAATCCCTTTGTGTCTGTGTGTATGTGTATGTATGTGTGTAGAAATGCAGCTACTGTACATCACTGCTGGCTGTTCCCATTTCCCCACTCACCCTGTATTCCAGCCTCACACAGACACCTAGAAACACACACTTGCACACCTGTCTTCTTATGCCCTGTGGCAGGGCAGCAGTGTACTGTAGCGTACTGCAGGATATGTGTGTTTGAGTGACTGCAGCTGCTTTTGGCCATCCAGGCTGCCTCCTCGTTTTCAGCTTCATTTCCCCCCGTAATGAAGATTCAGAGGCAGCACAGCTACTGGCACAGGGCAGGGGAGGAGAGGAAAGGAGAGGAGTGAGGGAGGGAGGGATAAGGAAGGAGTAATAGAGGAGGAAGCAATGACAGAAGGAAGAGATGAGAGTCAGAAGGAGGGAATGGAGAAGGAGAAGAGGAAGCATCTTGATGGGGGGAGAAGAATGTATGAGAGAATCCTGAGGAGGGGAGAAAGAAGGGAAGGAGGGAGGACGAGTGGAGAAGAGAGAACAGCTACAGCAGTGCAAGAGAATAAAGTGTGATGAGTTTGGTGATAAAGATGACTAGAAAAAAAGTAGCTCTCTCTTTCTCTCTCCCTCTCTCTCCTAATTACCTCCCTGGCTGTGATGAATGGCACAGCTCTTCAGACCCAATTGGCGAGCCGACCTTGTCATGTGTGTTGATGGGGTGGGGTGACTCTACACCCCCCTCCCACCTCTGCCCCCCTCTTACCTATTGTACCCCCTCCTGTGGAAGCAGATGCTGCTAGTGTGTGTGTGTGTGTGTGTGTGTGTGTGTGTGTGTGTGTGTGTGTGTGTGTGTTTATATATGTGACTGCATGGTGGTGCGACACATGACCACTTTCAGTTGGGCGCTGCCTCACTTCATATGAACTGTGAATTTTGTTGTAATAATTGTAACATTAAATGTCTCATTAAAGCTAATAGCTTTGCACTGACACTGACATGTAAGATGATTAGTGAGATGATAGAACCTCCCTTTATTTTGCACAGAAGCTTAAAAATGTGCTTGCCTTTTGTTTTTTTATGCTTTGTCTTAAATGTCCTGATTTTTTTTTTTTTCTTTTCAGCAAAATAACTCACCGTTATTTAAAGACTTGTTTGTTGTTTCCCACAATTAGTGATTTTTGGTTTGATATTTTTGATTCAATTCAACATTAAAAACTCTTAAAGATATCACATAAAATGATATTTCCTCTTTATTACAACGTGGGTCTTATTTTTATAGACTTGTCCCATCCTGTCTGTATCAATAAATTGTATTTTTTTTCTGAGTTCAGTGAACGTTGCAAAAAATGCTCCTGACATAAGCGAAGCCTGAAATTTGTTAATTAATTGATCTTACCATCTAAGTCATTTACCAATGATCAAACATTCTCTAGCTCCAGCGTCTTGAATGTGTGTATTTTTCTCTTCTTTCTGTTACAAGCACATTACAATCGCATCACAATCACATTTTGTACAGCACTTTTTAGACTGTTGGTTGGACACAGGGAAATTGTAAAATACATTTTCACTATTTTCTGGCATTTTGTAGACTTAACAGTTAATCAGTAGTCTGACAGATTTTAATTAAAATGATAGTTTGTTGCAGCCTTACATGAGCAGTAGGGTGATCAGAAAGGTTGTAAACAAGCCCCAAGGTTAGCCAAACTTATTTAGTAGAGAAAGGTTAATATTCAAATTGGTTATCGTAAACCTCCTACAGCTGTCAGTCCACAGTTACATCCACACTATAATTTCTATCTAATAAATTATATGAGGCCACTATATAGTGCACAAGTGTCAACCCACTGTGATGTCACCCATTGGTTTGTGAGCTGCTGTTTTGAAGCCTCAGTTTGTAATTTGTCCATTTTGGCTTATTGAAACCAGAAGAAACCATATTTGGTGGAGAAGGTGGAGCTGAGGAGGAGTGAGGGGTGGATCTGAGCTGCTCTGTACTCTATTCTGATTGTGTGGTACAGTCTGTCAATCACACAGTAGCCACGCCCTAATTCATACCGTACTTTATGGTCTATTTTCCTGTAAATGGACCATCATTTAAAAAAATAAACATCATGTTGTATTGAATTGATTGATTTTAGCCTCCGCATTCAGACGCTTAGATAAAGTGGGTTAGTGGTCATTTCCAACATGGTCAGTGGTGCTCAGTTATGTCATGTTTTTTACATTTCCACTGCAACTGACCAAACTAAATCTTGTGAAATGGGTCTTGGGTTGAGATCATTTTGCAATTGGTTTCCCAGGTCAAGAGTGAACTCGAAAGCAAATACTTCTGGCAAATACAGTCTTTTCATAACTGACATGATAGTCATTGTGAAAATAAGGCCCAAGTCATAATAAGCCGAAATTTCTCCCTCCCTGTGTGAGAACAATGGGGCGAAAAAAGCAGTTTGAAACACAGCAAGTAGTTCAATAATTGCATTTGAATATTCAGAACAAGGTGCTTGATGTCAAGTGTTTACCTCGTTAGTGATGTGTCCTGCAAAGTGTGTTTGTAATTATGACAGCTGAAAGAAATTGTTACATTTTATTGTTCCATGTTTCTATCAGTCAGCCATGGTTTGTGTTCCAGATATTCTGTGTCTCTTCTCCCCTGCAGACTAGTAAGAACTGGCGGGCGGCAGTAGATCTGACTGGCCGGCTGTTGACAGCTCATGGTCAGGGATATGGAAAGGCGGGCCAGCTAACCTCCCACACCACCGACTCACTGCAGGTAAGATGCCAGTGACTTTCTCTTCATCTATCCATTCTTCTACCTGTGGTGCTGTTGGTGCTAGAAAAGAAACAAAAAAAAGAACCAAAACAGGAGATTTACTATACAATAATGTAGTAATTCCCCTAATTAAATGCATTGTGCAGTTACCTGTGTTGAAACTAGACATAATAATGGACTTGTACTTGTTGAAGAATAATATTTGTGTATGTACGTAGAGTATTGTCATTCCACAAAATATTTAATAAGCAATAATTTAGTTTTTAAGAGATTATAACAGTTTTTGACCAATTTTTGTTTTCACCGCAACAATATAATTGTTTGTGATATTATGTTGGATTTTACTTAAAGTGGCAGATGTGGAAGATCCAGTTTTATTTTCAACATTGCTCAAATATTGTTTCATGGACCACAATGTAACATTTATAAACACACATATCATAACACTGTCTGCAGTCATATGCAGAACCTGATCCTCTGGGAGAGTGATGGTCTTCCTCACCACCAAGAAGTAGAAACAGAAGTTGTTTATTTCAACCCGAGGGAAGTCATCACTTACCCAAGTCAGCAGTGAGGCTTCATAGTCTGTGATTGTCCAGCCCTTCCACAAGAGCTGTGTTTCCTTGCTCTCAGTAAAGTGGTGGGATTCTCTGTGCATATGTTCTGTTTTGCTTCTGAGGGCCACCTTCTTTCCAGATCTGAATGCAGTGTCTCAGATTGAACTGCCATTGTCAGCCATGGCATCTGGTTTGCCCTTGAGGTAATGGTTTTAGTGACTGTGGCATCATCAATATACTTACTGATGGAGGCTGTCACTGTCTCCATGCATTCCTTGCCCATTGGGATCTGCTCCTGTGAACATGCTCCAATCAGTGCTCTTGATGCTGTTCTGCAGGGCTGAGGCAGCTCCCCTTAACCTTAATCTGTCTCTGGATTGGTTTGCATAGTTTCACAAGACTTCATGCATGCATGACAGAGACATGGCCTGAAATGAAAAGGTGCTGTGTATGCATTCTCTGTGGTTGAGTAATATTGGTATATTTGTGTATCTGTTAAGTATTAAGAATCTGGAACCTGAATGCTTGGAGGCTGGACTGCTTGTACATCTGATGTGGCCTCTGAAATGCATAGCCCCTTTTACACAGGTCAAAAAATCTGCTAAAACATCTGGCTTTTGTTGGAAATGGAAATGGTTACAATCGGCATTTATTGGCTCCAGCTCTGACTGGCATTGATGTGAACATGCTAATTTTTTCCCCTTTTAGATATTGAGGTATTATAGATCAGATGTAGCATAAGAGAGTTGGTTGGTCTGGTGACAACCAGAAAACCAGAAACTCTGAGGCACATCTACTTGGAGACAAAGTCAGATTGTCCAACAAGTGGCAAGTATCCTGGCGCAAAGGAGCGCTGTGGCTAATGCCCAATCTCCCCAAACAACTCTGCTGCCTTCATGGCATGTACACTAATTTCCGTGAACAATCAGATAATGTCATGCAACTGATTGGTCAGCAGCTGGGTTGTGGATAGGCTTTGATCTGATCCTCTGAGGATAACCTGTTCCAGAGCAAGTTAAGGAGTTCAGCAGAAGTTACCATGGTGCTGGTGAACCCTGTAGACCCAGAGTTAAACCTGAGGATAATGACCCTCTGCTGTGCAATTATAAGCTACTACAATAACTCACCAATTTCCAAAATCACTATGACAAACAGATTGCCAGTACAAGTATTACATCATGGTCAGCTGATACAGATCATGAAGTTATTCTCTTCAGTGTAGTTTGGTTTACATGTCATATTCTGAGCTGCTTTTGTAATTTCCAAACACAATCTCATTTCATTTTATTACTTTTTTGTCCTAAATCCCAAAAAACATCTTGGCCTTAACCCACAGTATTGTTGCCTTCGGTGATATTTATGTATTGTTTTTTGTACTCAACATATGATTAATGTTGTCTACATTTTATGAATAGAGGGAGGTGTGTTTGTCTGTGTTCCAGCTCTGGTTTGTGCGGCTGGCCCTTTTCACCAAGCTGAACCTCTTCCAAAACGCAGAGCTAGAGTTTGAACCCTTTGGCAACCTGGACCATCCAGACCTCTACTATGAGTATTACCCCACTGTTTACCCTGGGAGGAGAGGTATACAAAACACATGCATGCACACGCTCCACTTGTGCATAACCATACCATTTCTTGTCCTTTTAGCTCATTATTATTGATCTTTATGTAGGAGGAGCACTTTTGGTATTGATCACAGAAACTTGTATGTAGAAGGTCTTGCCTTGTAAATCCTGCATTGTTTCATATCTCTTTTCATATTGCACTTGTCCAAAAGCTGCTCTATAAATTCCAATGGAGACTCGACTGAAGGTTGAATAGTACTATTCATAATAGTGCTGAAAAGCTGCTCCAAAACTCTTATCTGTGAATATTGAATGTGTTACTAGCCTGCTTTCCAAAAGGGTTTTGCATTTTATCCACATTTTTTAGGATACACAAGCATACCACCACTGTCCTATTAAATATTCAAAGGAAAGTTTCTGCCAGGAGCTTGATATAAGACTGTATCGTCAAGAAGCTCCAACAACTCCACTTGTCTCCAGCAGTTCTTTGGTTTTGTTTTTCCTCTTTTTACACTGCATGAATTGCTCTCTAATGTATTCCCATTACTTTGGATCTGCTTCGCCCCTTGGGCTACTACAGTGAAGGCAGTTGTAGAGACGCAGCTGCACACACACACACACACACTTGAACAAAAGAAAAACACACTTTAAGCTACACTGCACAGCCCTCTAAAGAGAGCACCAATTGACTTTCCATTGCTCAATTTTAAATGCTTTGTACCCTGCTAGGTGCTCACAGATACACTGGCACGAGTTGTGAAGCCTGGCATCAGAAGTCGAACATTTCTCTCTGCCCAACATTTCTCCAGCCCAATACTTGACCGCCTTAAGAGACGGCAGCCCGTGTATCACTCTCTCAAAAATTAAGATCGACTGACTGCTCGGGAAAGAATCATTGTTTGTGAGATATTAATATGTCTGCCCAAACGTTGATTCCAGCGGATGGAGAAATATTAAGTAGCATTCATTGATGTCCTTTTTAAAGCTACTTTATATCTCAATGCTTTGCTTTTAGTTTAGAAACCTTTCGTGCACATATCAATAAATTAAGAGAGAGAAGCATCAGTTTTCTCATAGGTTCAATAAAAAGTGTGCTCACTGTCAGACACTAACCTACCTTCCTTTAGAAAGGGTCTGTGCCTTTTGTTTCAACAGCTAGTTTCAACAATGTTGGCCAAAAATCTGAGTCAACTGGTTTAATGACCAAACAAGAAGCTCCACATGCAGACAGGAGTGATGAAATCCATGAGCATGCTGAGGCAGACAGGTAGTGCTGAGAGTCCTGAGAGTATTTAAATGTTTCAAATTGAATCTAAAAGTCTGGAGGATCTACCAGTCCACAGAATCTTAAAGGTAAACCTCTTGTAGATAAACTGTTCACTTCACATTCTGTGTCTCACCAAAATAATTTTTCTGTATGTTTCATGTCTGAACAAATGTACAGAAAGCATTTCTCTTTCCCTGCATCATTTGCAAAGACAATTTTTTTTCTACATTTACTTTCTTTTTGTTGGCACAGTGCAACGTTTTATGTCACCCATACGCCGCCAACTGTTGTTGAGTGGAATAGCATGAGTGCCTGGTGAGACACAGATAAGTCTTCTGCACATCTTAAAGTTTCTTAAATTTAGGTGGTGCTGGACGCTTGGTGACATCAAACCAAGGTTTTACAAATCTGGATTTCACATGTCCACATTCCCTCAGCAGAACCCCAATTTATTGCCTTTTTAGTTTAATTGTTCAGTTAAATTTCCCTTGTTTTATTTACTCGTATTGTGGTCTTAATTATCAGTAGTTCAGTTCTAAAATATTCTTTACACTGACAACAAAAAACCTTTAACTTAATTTTCTTCTTTTACCAGAATAAAATACCAGAGATTCTGAAATATGGTCCCGATAGCGACTTAGTTAATGCAGTTAAATCAGTTAGTTAATGCAGTTAAAAAACATATTTGTTCCATCAACTCTCAACCTTTCTCCAGCAGATGAGAATTATTTAAAATTGGGTAGGGCTGCACAGCCGAATGACAGCTTCCTCAATTTAAGTCACGCCAGGTTCTTCTTTAAGGTTTTGACAAATTTGCTATATGTTAACGGCACAAATTAGTGTGTCAGACTTCACCAAAGTAAACAAATCTGCAGATATGGGCAGTTCCCTTTCACTTTAAAATTTCCCAAGGAAAAAACATGCTGGTCTGACCAAGTCAGACCTGCATGTGCTCGTGGATCTAATAACCCAAGTGCTCTTGTGCGTACATGTGCATCCTTTTGCATACAGAACGTGAGCAAAAGATATAAACAGAACGGCCACCCACTCATCACATCAACGCTTTATAGCTCCACTCCTAGTCAAAAACTCCTCAGGGTACCTTTTAAATGTATTTTTTTATGTCTGTGCAAGATTGTGGTTTCATGTGTTTTCCCAGTTATGAAGTTGCACCAACATTTAACTCTAACAGATACTTTATAGGTATGAAAAATCTTAATTTTAAGTTGATGAAACTTGCTTATACCCAAAAGAGACTGAATAAGTCAGCATGAAGATAACATAATGTAACAGAGGGCAGTAATGCAGACACTGGATAGATGGGGCGAAGAGTGTGTTTCCTATACTGTTGATGGGTAAGACAGAAAGCACAAGCAGAAGGCAAGAGAGATAGAAATAGAGATACATAGACTGGCAGAAGCAGCAGCCACAGATGGACTAGCTAGCTGAGTTTCAGATCTGATGATGGTATCAAAGAGACCCTGATCAAAGCCTGGGGACTCACCTGAATATAGGCTCTTCCTAAGGGATATGTATGCCTGTGTGTTGTGTGAGAGTGAGGCAGTGTGAATGATGTAGAGGCAGAGAGAGATAGAGGGATGAGGCAGAGAGATGAGTGATGGAGCTGTGCAGCACACCCAGAGAGAGATGAGAGGGTTTAATAAGCAACCATACGTAGCTCAATGCCATCTGTAGGTTCCTGCCTCCAGGGCTGTGTGCAGTCTGTGTGTGGGTGGATGGGTTTATATTCTCATCTCGTGCTCTGTGTCTTTCGGTCTGTCTCTCTGCCTTCCTTCTCTTTTTTTTCCCTCTTTCTCCCGCTATGTCCTTATCCCACCCTGTTTCTGATTCTCCCCTATCCTTTCCCCTTTTGTTTTCTTCTTGTCTACTCTCCCACCCTCTCTCCTCTCTCCCTCCCTCCTGTCCAGGCTCGATGGTGCCATTCTCCATGCGGCTGCTGCATGCCGAGCTTCCCCAGTACCTGGCCAAGCCCCAGGAGGCTGTGGACCGCCTGCACAATCTCAAAACTGTCTGCCTCACCGTTAGTACACACACATGCACTAACACAGCCTCTGGATGAACATAAAGATATGTATTCACACAAGAAGACTATACACCCACAAAAAAAACACATTAGCCATACTAATCTTCAAGCCCACCTGTATAAACAGCCAAATGGTTGGATTTCAGAGGTATTGAATATGCAGACTGTAATACACACACATTAAACAGCCTTTAGCGATGTAGCGAGAAGCAGCTTCCCCCTCTGACTGGAACCCCCCCTCGCCTTGCTTAACAGATTCTGGAGAACTTGGAGAAAGGCTTGGCTGAGGATGGCAGCATGATCACCCTAACACAGGAGAACAGGCAAGGTAAGCACACGCAGGCATGCACATGTACACACACACACACACACACACACACACACACACACAGACACAGACATTTGGCTACAGACCTGGCCTCAATCCCAGACTGCATCACTCTGTACGAAGAAAGTGAGGTCATGGGCCCCAGTGGGTAATACACACACACAGACACAGACACACATACAGGCACATGAGGCAGAGATACACCTGGTGCAGGACTGCAGCATGCCTTGGCCACACACACACATTCTCAGCCACATAAAGACACCAATGCGGTGCTCTAAAAGTGTTTAGCACCTCACTGCTTCGGTGCTGGCGCTGAATATCAAATGGTCTCTCAAGCCCTTCACGCCAAGCAGATCAATACAGATCGATCCTATCCAATCCACTCACATCTGCACAAGTGTGCTGGGGAAATAGGCACCTTCATCTAAAATTCACCAGGTCTAGGTAGACGCACCTCAATATAACCTGATGTAAATAGACTTCATCTTCTCTTCTCTTTTCTTCTCATCACTACACCTTAATACAGGTTTCTTAGTCCTCATAGTTTCCTAGTCTTGTGATGTCAAAATTTAGCAACTTTTCTAAATGCTGTGCTAGTAGCAGAGTGACTAGTAGCTGTTTAAGCAGATAATTCACAGCAATGAACAACAAGCCACTTGATGAAGTTGAGCTAAATGAAGGATGTTTGCTTCTAACTGGCAAAATTGGCAGGGTGACGCGTGTGCGTGCATGCGTGTGTGAATGTGTGTGCACGTGTGTGTCACATGCACACGCGTGCGTCCGGCTCTACCCGTTTCTCCTCTTTCTAAAAGCAGAGTAATAGCTGTGCCCTCTGTCTCTCCTCTCCCTGCCCACGCAGACAGTCGACAGTCAAGTCAATAGCGCAGGGCCTTGCCTTCACACATCAGACCCCTACTGAGTGATTAGCTCTTCTCCCAAACACACACACACACATAGACACACATGAGTGCAGTGATGAATACTAATAGGACTGCACACAAGCTCTTCCACACAGTGCACTGTCTAAGGAGAAGAGAAAAGCAGAGTGTGCCGCAGTGTTGTCTTCCCCACCACCTTGCCTTAAAATAAACCTAGGTGTGGGGTGGGGGTGTGCAACCAGAGGAATGGAAGGATAAGGGGGTTGGACGGAGGCGAGGGGGGAAAGGGGGACACCCAAACAAGTGAAAATAGGAAGTCACCCTTAGAGTAATAAACCTCCCTGTCTGTCTTCTTCTTCTCTCCCTGTTTTTAGCATCTCTTAAACTGTGGCAGTCTCGCCTCAGCCGGGTCATGTACTCCATGGCCAACTGTCTGCTGCTGATGAAGGTAGGTGTGTGTGTGTTTTGTGTGCCATCGTGTGTTGGAGTGAATGTGTGTATACGTGTGTGTGAGTCTGCCTGGATGTGTGCCTTTGTCAGGGTGTGTGTGTGTGTGTGTGTGTGTGTGTGTGAGTGTGAGAGTGAGAGAGAGTCTCAGAGATCTTTGATGCCAGGCTGGTGGAGGATTCACAGTGAAATCCCCCTAGACTGACCACTAATTGGATTCGTGGTCAGTGAGAGAGGGAACAAGACAGAGAGACAGAGAGGGAGGATGGAGTGTGGATTTGGATCAGACTGTACAGAGAACCACAGTGCCATCTACTGGTAAATTATAATATTTTTCAATTAGTTTGCCTCAAATTCAGTTTAAATATTCAAAACTCACCTTTAAAGTGATTTTACATATTGTACCACATTTTCTAAAAATCATAAATTCTTTAATTTATTGTTGATTATTTTTTTCTTTTTCAGAAGAAAATGTATTGTTCACTTGCGTTAGAGGGAGCTGATTTCTCCCACATTAAAGAAAGATAATATATAGTTATTTTTAATGAATACAAAATGCTTGATAGTTTAAAACACTTGATAATAATGTAAGGTCTTCTCTTACAAGTGCCTTGAGATTTGGTACTATACAAATAGAAATAGAACTGAAGCTTATGGTTTATCTCCTGTAACCATTTGTAAATGAACTAAAGCAATATATATATCTCTTTTATTCTTTGATAATGTTATGATTTGTTCTTAAATCGGCTTAGACCACAAAGTAGATTTAGACACAGGCAACAGGGTGTGATAATTAAAGGGTTTATTGATCAAACCAGGGCAGTTGAGATGGAGCAAAGTCTTTCTGGGAGAATCTGCAGGAGAGCAGGGAATGGTGAGGAGGTGGTCAGTGATTGGAGTGGCAGGTGGTGGCTGGGAAGTGTGGAGACTGCAGGGGAATAGCATTGCAGTTAGCTGGGGGCAGCACTGGACCAGGTATTTTCTGGAGCGATGAGAGGCATAGGTGAAGCACACATTCACAAACAAAGAGAACTAGGAATGTACACTGAGAGAAGGCTTGTCTGGGTGCCAGGTGTAAAAATCTGTGAGGAGGAATCCAGGAGTGCTGGTGCAGGTGAGAGGAGGGGGTTCAGCTGGAGGGCTCAGGGCACTGGAGGAGACAGACTTGAGAAGAGAGACATGGAACATGGGATGTTTCTTAAGCGATACTGGCAGTTTCAGTTTGACTATGAATGGGTTAATTATGCTTTCGATTTCATAGCGTCCAATGAAACGAGGCACCAATTTACGAAACTCCACTTGTAATGGTAGTTCTCGGGAGGAAAGCCTTACCTTCTGAAACTTACTCTGGAGCAGGAGAGCGGTGACAATCAGCCAGGTGCTGATTCTTGTTTGCTGTGCATAGCAGTGCTGCTTAGGCTTCTTTCAATACCTGGCAACAGCAACTGAGATGAGCTTGCACAGAAGGGACCACAATTTCCTCCTCCTGAGCAGGAAAAAGAGGAGGCTGGTAACCCATCATCACCATGAAATGGAGCCCCTGGTCTGACACGATGTCACTGGGAATTTAGTGGAGACGGAAAACGTGATTGAACCAGTACATTGGCTGTTTCTGCTGCTGAAGGTAATTTGGGGAGAGGGACAAAGTGGACAGTTTTGGAGAACCGGTCGACAATGGTGAGTATTGTGGTGATACCTTGCAAAGCCAGCAGTTCAGCCACAATGTCCGCTGTGATGTGGGACAAGGGTCAGCTTGGCACAGGCAATGAACGGAGAAGGCCAGAAGGAGGTTAGTGGGAAGCCTTACTATTGGCACAGACAGAGCAGGCAGCCCCAAACTCTCGGGTGTCTTGGACAATAGTAGGCCACCATAAACGCTGCTTAAGAGTGTTTGGCTGACCCCTGGGTAGCAATTGAGTCTCGTAGAATGTCCACACTGGAGTACCTGGGATCTCAAGGAGTCAGGAACAAATAGACGGTTATCTGGGCTGTTACCTGGATCTTGGTGAGAATGCTGGGCCTCTTTAACGTGTGCCTTAATCTCCCAGGTGGCAGCCACTGCAACACAGATGGGAAAAAGAATGGTGCGGTGGACTTGTCTTACTCAGTTTGCCAGGAGAGGGTGTCAGGCTTGATGTTCTGTGGGGCACTCCACCACTTTTTTCACTTCTGCTGGATCTGCTCTCAACTGACCCTCTTCTACTATGTACCTCAAGAAGCTGACACAGTGGGAATGAAATTCACATTTTTCAGCCTGAACAAACAGTCTGTTTTCTATGACTCTCTGGAGAACTAACTGGACGTGCTGTTTGTGTTTGTCCGGGATCTGGGAGAAAATCAGGATATCATTGAAGTAGACAAACACAAAACGGTTGCGCATGTTTCTTTGCACGTCATTGACAAGGGCCTGGAATACAGCAGTGGCGTTCGTGAGCTTGAATGGATATTCCAAATGTCTGAAAGGGCTGTCGAAAGCAGTTTTCCACTTATCTCCCTCTCAGATCCGGACCAGGTGGAATGAGCTCCTCATATCCAGTTTACTGAAAACTGTAGCTTGATGGAGTGGTCCGAACGCCAAGGCAATGGGGGAGAGGGTATTTGATTTTTGACAGTTATATTGTTGAGACTGGTGTAGTCAAAACAGGACAGAGTGAGCCATCCTTCTTCCCCACAAAGAAAAACCCAGCCCCCACAGGAAAGGAAGAGGCACAAATGAGCCTGGCAGCCAATGACTCCATTGTGTATTTTTGCATGGCCTCCCTTTCTGGCCAAAGGAGGTTGTACAGCTGATTGAATGGTAGGGAGGACCCTTGAATTAGTTCAATAGCACAGTCATCAGTGTGGTCAGGTGGTAGGGATTGGGCTCTTTCCTTGCAAAACAACTCTGCCAGGTCATGGTATGTGGCTGGAACCCCAGAGAGATCAGGAGGTTCAAGCAGGGAGGAGTTGGCTAGTTGGTGGGAAGATGGGAAGACAGGAGGCATGACAATGGACACTCCAGCTGATGATGGAGCTGGAGGTCCAGTCAATCTTGGGATTGTGGAATTGAAACTATGGCTGACCTAGCACAAGAAGTGAGTGAGGGGAGGGAATCGGAAAAAAACTGAATTGCCTCAGATGAGGAGAGATAAGAGGGCGGTCTGATGGGTGACATGTGCCAGAAGCAATAGTGTTAACTGTCTTAGGCAAGGGGAGCTTCTGAATGGAGATGCTATGCTGAGTGGCAAAAGAGGTGTCAAGGAAATTGTCATTAGCTCCTGAATCAATCGGGGCCAGAAGGGGGTCAGTCAGTCAGTCAGTCTGCCCCAGGAAGAGGAGGATTGGCTCAGCAGAGTTCCTCCTATATCTGGTGAGCCTGGTGTTTTGGCTGGTTGGGACACATGAAGAGGATGTGACCACTTTGCCCACAGTAGATGCACAACTCCTCCCTGAGTCAGTGTTAACCATGTGCGTCGTATATGGCCCCCTCTGCATGGGCTCCTCAGAGGGGATTGCTGGAAGAGTGTCTGGAGATGGGGAGGACTATTATTCCTTCTGTGCAGGGTTCGGAGAAGGGGAATCTGGTTGGAGAGTATGGTTTGGTCTGAGAGCGTTCGCTCTTGTCCCTGTGTCATTGTTCCATAATATCTTGTAATGTTTTTCCATTCTGTCCAATCAAGGAGCCTTGGGTGGCTAACGGTTGTTTAAATCCAAATCTGTGGGGTCCATGGTGGCCACATTGTTCTGTTATGATTTGTTCCTAATTCAGCAAATCTGTGAATTCAGGCAATTAAAGGGTTTATTGATCAGACCAGGGCAGTTGAGATGGAACAAAGTCTTTCTGGGCAAATCTGGCAAAGAGTGGGTGGAAAACCGGGGCTTTTCAACAGAGCTTGAGGAGTGACGCGTTGCAGGTGTGTCAGGCTGCCAGTGCTGCAGCCACGCCCCTGTTGGGAGACACACACACACACACACACACACACACACACACACACACACACACACACACACACACACAGGGAGGAGGACACACGGGGAAAAAGGGGGAGACAAGGACAGGAAACACTGGAGAGCAGGCTGAGATCACCGCAGGGCTGAGATGGATTACAAAACAAGTTAAGACAAGTGTAGACAGCCATCATTTCTACTCATTTTTCATAATCTATATAAAAACATTTTGGTAGTGAATTCTCTAGTATTTACAGCAAGAAGGTGCGCAGACTGAGTCTAAAAAAACAAGCGTGTGTACACTCATGATAATGTTCCCCAGTGTCACTGATGTGTTTTTAATAATTATTATACAACAATGGAGCTCTATGGCATAGATGAATAATGATACAATATTTGGTTGTTAAACACACTCAATTTTAGTTTGGGTCGTCTCATGGAATTTATTTTCTATATTTAAGAAAATATAGAATATAAAAAAACAGGACATAAAGGAGTGTTTTCAGTAAACACAAACTTTATGTTAAACAGCTTTGGAGTAAATAAACTGATACAATGAAGAACAACTGTCATGAGTGCATTGTCTGAATGAATTCATAAAATATAAGAAGTTTCATGTCACAATTTGTGATTTTGGGCCCATTTTTCTGGAGGGTTTGCACATACATGCAAATGTACATACTTTATCTTTACACACACACACACACCTCCTGACCTCTCTGTCGCCTGGCTCAGCAGTCCAGTCGCTATGTGAGCGATGTGTAGCACTGCAGTGTGGAGGTTGGAGAAGGGTCACATCGCCCCGCTAATACTCCATATGTTTGATTAATGCTCTCTCTCTCGCTCTCTTTCTCTCGCTCTCTCTCTCTTTTTGGCTCCTGCTGTTTCCTACTCATTTCAACTCACTCACCAACTTCTGTCTTTACCTCAATTATCCTCCATTCTACATTAATATTTTTCTTTACCTCTATTTCTTTTAAGTCCATTTCTCTCTCTCCCTCCTTCCCTGTTTCTCTATCCATCTCTTCTCTCTCTCTCTCTCTCTCTCTCTCTCTCTCTTCCTCCCTCTGTCCCTCCACAGGACTATGTTCTGGCTGTGGAGACCTATCACTCCATCATCCAGTATGAACCTCATCAGAGAGTGCAGCTGCTCAGTGGTATAGGGCGCATCTTCTTGCAGGTTTGTACATTAACACACACAAACACACACACCATGCATAGATTATAAGCAGTGTTGCAGAGCAAAGCAGAGATTTGCAAGCTACCAATTACTTCTCACTGGAAGAAAGTGAACAATATCAAAGCTATCCAAGGGAGAACTGTAGTTTGGTCAATTAAAGCTACTCAGAAAAAGTAGGCAGCAAAACAATAAAATACACCACTGTTCATTGGAAATGAGTGCCAGCTTTGTTTTGTACAAAAACCTATGACAAAGGAGATTTTTGGATCTTTTGGATCAGTAATTATGTTGTAGGTGGCATTTTCACAAGAACTAGATAAAGATCAGGTGAGAGGTGGTGACTGCCCAATAAACACATTGACATGTCCTCACATTAGCTGGGATAAAAGAAAAGGGCAGAGGGGATTGAAACAATAGCTTCAGTTACACTAGAAGAGAATTAGCAAGATAGAAAAAAAACTTTACTTTTATTGTCCAATATTGTTTGTAGTTTTAGTAGGTAACTACACAGAAATTATAGAAAAATAAAATTTCACCTCTTGAATCACTGCTCAAGTGGATGTAGTTAAATAGTAAGCTACTGTAAAATGTAGTTAAACTACTAGCTCACTACTCCTTACAACTTATTACAAGACACCTGTTCCCTGGGTGCAGACATTCTAGGCCATTAAGACTGGAAACAGAAAGTTTAACAAGCCTATATCAAAACCAAGTACATGTCATGGCCGCTTATGATCAAATCCTGATAAATAACCATTCACAGACAGACAGAGACAGACAGAGAGAGAGAGAGAGAGCGCGAGCAAAGGGCTGCAGGACAAACTCAAACCTGTGCAGCCGTGGCAAAGACTAAGCTCAAATGGCACGTGCTACCAGAAGAGCTACCAGACAGACTATCTTTCTTAATGTGTCTTTGATAGAGAGCACAGCTTGCGCCTGAATCCACTACAGTTTAGTCTTTTATTTGAGACATGGACCAAGTTTATACCCAACTTTTTTCGACCAAACTCTCTAAATGTGCTAAGTCAGCAACACTGCAGACTGTCAATACTGCACTAACAGTACCTGTTAGTGCAGTATTACTCACTAATTCTAACTCACTGGTCAGTGACAGCCTCACTGTTGCAGTCCAGCAAAAAATATACTCGTGCACCTTGTTTGGTTAATCAGTACATAATAAGAACCGTAAAAATGTAATTTTGTGGTCTTAGAGTGGGTTATTCACAGAATATATATAAAGAACACAAACATATAAACATTTTGTCTATCAACCCAGCACTTGCAGCATCCCACTCCTCTCGATGTAAGGTCTCAGCTGACAGTGCAGATCAGAGCAAAAACCCAGCCATGAGGTAAAAGGAACTGCCCGCAGAGTTCAGACAGACAACTGGGACTCTTCCTAGAACAGACCACCTAAACCTAAACTGAACAATCAGGGAAAAGGGCTTTGGACAACACTGCAGGACAACTGAATGTCCTTGAACCCAAATCAAACATCTCTAGAGAGACCTGAAAAAAAAACCTGAGCCTGAGAGGATCTGTAGAGAATAATAGCATAAAATCCCAAAATCCAGGGGTGCAAAGCTTGTCATGTCACACCTGAGAAAATTTGATGCTGTTATTACTCTCAAAGGGTCTTCACCTGGGTACTGAGTAAGACGTCTGACGTCACTTTTTCCTTTTTAATCATTTTGTGTCTAAAATCCTGGGCATTTATGCTTGTCCCATTTTATAACATGTACACACAGTATGGGTTAATGTGGTAAATGTGTTACTGTTGCATTGTTCTTGGCTAGATCGGAGACATTAAAACAGCAGAGAGTTACTTCCAGGATGTGGAGAAGGCCTGTCCGATGGAAGGGAGCCAGTCCACTCACACTACATGCATGCTGATGAACAGGTATCATGTATTTAGGTCTCTGTGCATGTGTGTACCTAATGCTGTAATTCAACACAGATCGGTACTTCCTTCCTTTACAAGTTGGAGCTTCTGCCCTGCGTGTTGTTTGGCACAGGAGGCCACACCTTTGTATCTCTGGCCTAAGGAGATGGAGACAAAGCTCAGTTGAAGGAACCTATCTCACAGACACTATGTGTCAATGCTCATTTCTCAAAGGCAGTCATGCTACTATTAGCTTTTAGTCATTTTTATTTTATTTATGCTCTTCTACTCTTCTTCTACTCTATTGTTTTACTGAAAAAGTACTAACCTAAAATACATTATAATAATTTACTATAAATGTTAATAATAAAAAATGTGTGTAATTGTTACCAGAATAATAAAAGTGTAATTTATACAAAATGTTTAAAAAGTTTATCGCACAGGAAACAAGGAACAGAAACTCTGTTTCAACTGAACAGTGCCTTCATTCACACAGTCAGGTGCTGGAATAAATGGTTTTCATAGTTCACTGTGAAAGAACCTGACTGGCCTGACCTCAACCTCAATTTCTGCACTATGACAACAGTGTGCGTATGCGTGTTTTCCAGGGCCTTTGTCTACCTCAGTCAGAACAACTATGCTGAAGCACATGCATCCTTCAGTGAAGTCTTGAAACTTGACCCGAAAAACCCTGTTGTAAGTACTTTGTGACTGTATTAAATGAAATCTACAACAAAATAAAGTCTCAATACTTTCTGAAGCCATTGTAATGTAACATATTGCACAATTTCTTTCTGATCTTAAAAGGAAGAGTAAGTGTAGGTATCATAAAAAGCCTCCAAGAAACAGTTCATCTGAAAACACGGTGAACTTTGGATGAAATGCTGTGAATTGATCCAGATAGTAATGTGACGCAAGTTGAAACTCCACTGTCTGTAAAGTGCTCAGTGTGATTTGATTTGTGGATTTAAGTAGTTTTTGTAACAGTCAGTAACATTACTCCAGATACATTGACAGTTATTGATAAATTCACACTGAAACTCATCTGTGTTCCCAGGCTAACAATAATGCAGCAGTGTGTCTGCTCTACCTGGGCCGTTTGAAGGAGTCCCTAGGCCAGCTAGAGGGTCTGGTGCAGCAGGACCCCGCGCTCTACCTCCACGAGAGCGTCCTCTTTAATCTGACCACCATGTATGAGCTGGAGTCGTCTCGCAGCACCCAAAAGAAGCAGGCTCTGCTGGAGGCCGTGGCGTGTCGGGAGGGGGACAGCTTCAACACACAGTGCCTGAAACTGGTCTAAGAGGCAGGAAGTTGGACTGTGAGAGAACACACACTACTGCATCTCCTTCATCGTAAACAGGGAGTAAATCCCCCAAGAGTAGAATCCACCTAACTGCACATTTAAAGCTCACTAATTCACAAATTCTAAATTAGTTAGTTTATTTAGTTCAATCTGTACTAAAGTAAATGTGTGAAACATTGCAGTTTTACAGTGAAGTATATACTAGACTATTTCTAGACCAGGTACAGTGATTTCCAAGAAACAAGCAGAGACTCGTTGAAGTCACTTGACCAGACAAGAAATGGAAGACTGAGAGGCTGCTATGACCTGCAAGGTGACAGCTGTGTGACCAGCGGCTGTTACTGTTGACAAGATGATCATCGCTACCTAATCTGTAAGCATGTGTAGGAGACTGTGAGTCATTGTCATAATGTTATCTTTTAGACCATGCAGGCTGTGGGATGTTTTATGTATTTTTATGTCACAGTTAATGTGTTACAGTAGGACGTTACATTTAAAAGTTTCTTGCCTTTCTTTCCATTTCCTCTTCATTATCTGTTTTTTCTACAACTGGACCTTGTAAAACAGAAATGGCGAGTCTTCCACTGGTTGACACACACACACACACACACACACACACACACACACACACACACACACACGAAAGAATTTGAGAGAAATTTCTTTGATTCTGTAACACAGAAACGCTTTTAAAATCTTATTAACCTAAAGTTATGTTGCCATGATTATTCAGGAAGGGTAAACATTTTGGTCTGGTTGTCTTGCTGCAGGTGTCAGGCACGCTTCTCTGATAAGATCTGCTTCATCAAAATTAAGAAATGTGGTAGGTTCATACTGTCCTATACTATACTGATTGGCTGTCTATGACCTTGTCGGCCAGGCTACAGAAAATTAGTCCACTGGCGCCTCTTCAACAGTAGAGTGACCCTACCTTGCAGGTCATGGCCAGTCCCCGAAGAATGCCCCACCCAGTAGTAGTCCAGCAGTTGACATGGGCATTATCCTGAGCTTTAGTGTGCTTTAAGACTTTTAAGACTAATAAATCTCCACAGAGGTAGATTAACAGTCAAAGACCACTCAGTTTCGGCTTCACGTTTAAGCAAAAGTAGGTAGCTCTGCCAGGCAGCATTGAATCCTTGTAAAACATTGAAAATCCAAACTTGTACACAGAGTCAATAGATTTTTGTTTAAATTATTATATAAAAATCATTATCTTCTTAAATCTTTTATTGATTTGTCCTGATTGATCTTTAATTATTGCTGTTTACATATTGTATTGATCATATGTGTATAAAAAGAGAGGCCTGAATAATGGAATAAAACTGTTCTTTTAAAAGTAGTGTGTATGGGTATCTATGATATATGTAATAGATAGGTGGACATTGATAGATTTAGATATATGTAAATAGATTTTATATTTACTGACCACTACGTATATTATATATATGGATTTGATTGATATTTCTTTGTGTCTGTTTATAATACCAGTCAAGAGTTTTGACATCCTTAGGTTTTTCTTTATTTGGAATATTTTCTACTTTAAACTAGAACTGTAGACATCAGAACTATGAGATAACACACATGGGATTATGTATTCAACAAAATGTGTAAAAACAAATACAAAACATGTTTCATATTTTAGATCCTTCAACGTAGCCACCATTTACCTTGAAGACAGATTTGCACAATATGGGCATTATCTTAACCAGCTTCAATTAACAAGTTTGTTCAAGTGCAGATGAAAAAAAACATCAAAGGCTCTGATGAAACTGGCTCTCGTGAGGACTATCCAAGACCAGAACTTACCTCTGCTTCATTAGAGCCTCAGAAATCATCAATTAACAGCACCTCAGATTACTGCCGACCATATCCACCTGCTTCAGACGGCATCATCTGAGGAGAGAAGGAGGAGTGTAACAAGGAATACTTCGCAAATATTAGCAGACATCTGGACATCAGCTGTCCAGAGGAGACTCCTCCGCGAATCAGGCCTTCGTGGTTGAATTGCTGCAAAGACTCCACTACTGAGAGAGGTGAGTTGCTTGGGCCAAGAAACACAAGGAATGGACATCAGACCAGTGGAAGAGTAGTTCAGTACTAAGGTCAGATGAGTCAAAATGACTGATGCTTTGCAGGTGATGCTAATGGCAATTACCTCAAAATTGAAGGTGCAGTTGACAGCGTCACGACCATGTTATTGTGCACCAATAGGCCACCCCATCTGGTTTACACTTACTGGGACTATTATTTGTTTTTTAACTAGACAATGACCTAAAACTCAACTCCAGGCCTATTCAACCAAGATGGATGGTGAAGGAGTGACGAGAGGACCTGGCCTCACCCAACATAAACCCAACCAACAGAGTTTAGGTACAACTGCAGAGTGAAAGAAAAGCAGACAGTAAGTGCTATACAAACAGTGGCAAGTAAAAAAAAAAAAAAAAAAAAAGCAACAAAGTAAGTGAACCCCATGGAACTTCCTGTGCTTATAAATGTATCTTAAATTATGGTCTGATCTTCATCTGTTACAATAATGAAGATACACAATCTGTTTTAACTGATAAATTATTGGACTGTTCATATATTGAATAGATCATTAAAACAAAAAAGTATGAGTCCCCTCAAGTAATGATTCAACGAAAGCTAATTGGAGTCCGGAGTTGGCTCACCTGGAGTGAAACCAGTTTGAGGGTTAGAGCTACTTTAACCGATTATAAACTCATTTAGAGTTTGGGAGAGTTGGTTTTGAAACTGTCCTACGTGTCTTACGTCCTCTACAGAGCAGCCCTCATTTGACAGTACGTTTTGCTTCTTGCCTTCTTTATTGAGCAAATTCTTTATCTGTGATGAGGTTACTTGATGTATTGATGTCTGAATGAAGATCGTTTTTGATACAACTGATCCAGTTTCTGGTAGTTTTAAAGTTCCATGCGCTGCTCCTTCAGAAACTTTCAGTCTGGCCATGAGCTGATGCTGAGAAAACCCCTCTTTCCTGAGAATAAGCTTCTGACACTCTCAATTAGCTCTGATGCCATTTTTCCACTTTCACAATGTTACCTCCGAAGCAATGCTCAGAACAGGTCAGCACTCGCTGCAAGTTGAGTTCCTTGAATAAGCCTCATGGAAATGTGACCTTTTTTACAGGGAGCTAATATGGTCAGGGCCCAAATTTTATTACATTGGACAGCTGACCCATAAGTACTGCCGAAATGTAAATTAACATTAAATAATTAAAAAAGTATTCAAATGTTTCTCAGATTTTCATGTGTGTGTATTGTATATGTGTGTTTATGCGTGTGTATATGAAAACAGATTTTATTTTCAGTTGAATAATAGGTTTGTAGTACATTCAGAAAGATTTACAGATTTAGTTTAGAGCATGCTGTTGAAGCTAGGTTTAGCAATAGCAGTAAGATGCCACGTTTATGAAGAAATAATTGAACCAAATCTAGGCTACATCGTTTTTATTTACGTCTCTCAACATACCAACTGAAACTCTGCTCTATTGGTCGACAGAATGACATGAAGTGTGCAGCATCTCTCTCTCCTGGGATCCCTGCAGAAAAGCCACGAACTTCTGACAAACTTCTAAGTCATCAGCTGGACGGTTGTGATCCTTCCACACAGGGTCGCTCACATACAGCCTCATGGCTTTAAGGTGGTTCTGAGGAAACAGCTAAAATCCATGTGAATGGAGCTCCATGAAGGACTGTCAACTCTGTCAATGCTAACTGCTAATGTTGTAGCATATATTTCAGCTGACAGTTAGATTTATCAGTGCACTTATTTTGTTTGTTTGTTTTTTTGAAGGAATGCATTTTTTGCAAATCAGGTGCAATTTAATTTCATTCACATTTACATGACTTAATTATTCAATAAACCGTGGCATCATTAACACTCTCCAGGAGAGCGTGAAGCGGTGGTAGATGCCTGCTGGTAGGGTGATCAAGTCTCCTTTCTTCATGGCAATTCTGATCCATCTGTCCTCCTTGTCCCTGACGTCAAAGTAGGCCTGGCCGTCCAGGATGTAGCGGATCTCATCGTCCAAGTGTAGGTGCTCCTCAAAGAACATCTTCAGCTGAGGGACAGTCGGACAAAAGAAGACTAAGGGGCCTGAATAATGTTGATGATGGTCACATGAAGCTCAGACACCACTGTCAACTGAATCCAGACAGGTTAGAGAATCTTCCAGTGCAGTGAGGACCTTTCTCCACTTACTCTAATTACTTTCTACTGTTGGAAGCATCTTCTCCAACAAAGTGGCAGCGTCTTTACCTTTTCCTCATAGTTGGGTAATGTGTCCTTGTGAATCGTGATGATGTCCATGTAGGAGTAGCCTTGGTCTTTGCGGATCTGCTCCAGCTCTGGGTCTGTCTCATAGATATCAGCATTCAGCTGCAAATAAAGGACGACAGCTCTCATCAGTAAAGAACTTTACCTGTGAAAAGTAACTGGTGTGAGAGCATTTTTGTCACTTGACAATTTAATGAATTTAACCAAAGTCACATGCTACCAATCAGTCCATATTTGTGCACATTTTAATTTTACAGGCTCCAAAGCTTGGCTGATTATATAATTGCTGTTAATACAACAAATTAAGAAACAACAAAATGTTGACATATTTTGTATGTAAGGTAGGTAGGTGGGTAGGTAGGTACTTTCAGGTATCCAGTACCTTTCACAACACATATAAAACCCATTACTCACTTCAAAAATATAAGAGATAGATAGAAAACAAAACACAATATAAAAGGGTAATGTAATGAAAGTAAAAAACAGGCATAAATAATTAAATAGACAGTTTTTGTGAATGTATAATTTGAATTTTTACTATGTTCTGTTTATATCACAGTTAAATGTAAAAACCTTGAAGCAGCAGCTGGAGAATGTAACGATACCTTCCAGAAAAATATCCTGAGCTTTTTATAATTCATCCAGAAACTCACAGCTTTCAGGGCTTCCATGAACCAGGCTTCCAGGTCCAGGGAGCTGAGCACCGGATGTTCAAACCTTGAGCTTCTGTCAGTCTCCACTCTCCCGCTTTGATTTAAGAAGCTTACGATGCCGTCTCTACAAAAGATTAATTTAAAGAAGTTTACATTATGGGAACAGTCAACCCTCTTTCACTGTAAATCAGTCATCCCTGAAAGGATAGAGACAATGATCTCTTACATTTAAATACTAAACATGACAATGTTTTATACATACACACACACACACACACAGACACACACATATATACATATAATGAAAATAATTTCTGATGTTATGATTGGTCACAGTGATGGAACAGACCTATTACAGCTGTGATATTATATTGGAGATAATGTAATATTTCATTTCAGCTTCTGCTGTAGTCACTGGGTGCTGTTGATTTTTAAATGGAAAGTTGATATCTGAAAATTTACACTTAGTTTTAACATTGATGCTTTTACCACCAAAATCATGAAGCTGTTACTGAGTCAGACTATGAGGTTACATTCATAGATCTATAAACCTTCATCTATATTTTAATCTTTTTAATTGGTCCCCACCAGGTTACAGCTGAATAAAGGCATTGAAAGGTTCTGTAAATGAGATTTTAACCAGTGATAAAGTAAATCACCTACTTTATGTTGTAATTAGAGTGTCTGTCTTCAGTTTTCCTCACCAGGCCAAAAATGAGGCGTTTGTTTTGGTTTGAGATGCTGGTGGTCTAGTGTGACATCTAGTGGCAGAGAACTGGACTATGGAGAATAAAATGTTTGAACAGTTTGAACCGAATGACTCTTTTGCATCAATGTCACAGATGAATCTTTTTGGCTCCACTGTATTGAAATGGATCTGCTCTTTATTTTTCTGTTGCCATGGTGAATCATTGAATCAGGGCTCCATTGTTGATGGCTTTGTATGGTCCTCATGCCTGCGACCAGTTAGTGAGCGGTCTGCAATGTGGTCTTTGAGGTTCTAATCCACCAATGCTATTTGTCGAATAAATGTGTGCGTGTGTGTGTGTGTGTGTGTGTATTCCAGTAAAAGATCATGCACCGCCAAGGATGAGCACATGCAAATGCTGATGCCCTCTCTAGGTTGCCAGCTCTCTAACCCACCTTCATTGACGGATTAAGGGTCCACCCTCTCAGCGAGCAGAAGCCTGCTCAAACAAGTAAGAGTGCCCACTCCGGCCCACATGGTAAGATGAGCGCTAATTTTTTTTTTTTTTTTTTTTTTTTTTGTGAGGGCCCTACCCATGTGGTGCGAATCTTTACTCATGTCACCATTGGTTGTCAAGGCTGATAAACCCCAATCAGGGAGTGATTGGGTGTGACTATGTCATGGTTTCCAAAGGTTTCCATGTCTTCCGGTCCACAACCCCTGAGTTTTCAAACTAAGGATGAGCAGCGTTACCAAAACACTCTTTTTGGGGCTCAAAAGTGAGTAAAGCATAGTGGAAAAAGGTGCATTTTAAATTAAATTAAACTAAAATATAGTAGTGTGGACATAGCCTCAGAATCCCCTGAATTTTCTCACCATTCAAACCTGGTTCAACAAAAAAATCTGTACATCAAAGGGACTTTTTTCCTCATTTTTGGATTTGCAAGAGAGATACAGATCTGTTTCACTACTTCCAGATTTCCTACCAAAGCCATTTCTAGAATATGTTGTCACTTTGAACCTCAATGCAAAGAGTCTGATTTCACTTAAATATACTGAAATGGATTTCATTAAGCACGAAAGTATTAACAATTCTTAATTTGGAGGGGAGCAGGATTTGGGGGTGGAGTTGATGGTGTTGTGGCCCGGCTCTAAGGCCACAACAAAAGATTTCCACAGAGGAAATCAACTAAAACAAAAGAATTTATTTAACAGAGATGAAGTAACAAATGCAATGAAAAAGACCATCACCTGATGACCTGGTCAGATGTTTTTGAATCTCTCTGGATATATCTGACATGGACGGCCCACGTGACCCTCTCAGCCCTTAATAGTTGTTCCAGCAATTGAACGTTAGATCACCTTCACCTGCACGTACGCTGTGATGTTCTTTTCTTGTCCTGTGGGTTTTTTATTTAATGCCTTGAACTGGGACCCAGTGTTTTTTGGTGACGGGGGCTCAGTTCCTCAAAGTAGGACAACACATTCAACTGCCATCTAATTCAGCTACTGCCTGATGGTGTTGGAACTCCATACACAACTAATAAATTGTTTTCACACTATTTTGTGTTCAATCTGACTTCTGGCAGATACATTTTTGTTTGTTTTTCTGAACTTACCAATGACCTATTTTGCATTTGATGGTCTCTTAACGCCCATGCTGCTTGTTTCTCTTTGCTACGAGGTGGAGGGGATTCTGGTGAACAGTTATTTATGTTATGTTGAACAAACTGTAACAACCAAATTAACATATATTTTTAGGCTGTAATTGCTACCAAGGGGCTTCTCACAAATAGTAAATTAAGGATCTGAATATTTTTGTCAATGATGGATTTCAGTTTTTGATTTTTAATAAATTTGCAAATGGTTCCAAACACATATTTTCACTTTCATTACGGGGACTTGAGTGTAGATTTGTGGGCAAACATTGAATTAATTCAATATTAAATCTTCACCATAATTAAGTTTACCAACAGTGAATAAGTCTGAATATTTTCTAAAGCAACTGTAAATGCATATTGCTCCTCTGTATCTGTTTCCATTTCTTTCCTTTTTGTTTCCACATTTTAACTGTAAATGTGATCTTGATACAGATAGTAATGAGACACAGGTTGAAACTCCACTGTCTGTAAAGTGCTCAGCGTGGTTTGATTTGTGGATTTAAGTAGTTTTTGTAACAGTCAGTAACATTACTCCAGATACATGACAGTTATTGATAAATTCACACTGAAACTCATCTGTGTTCCCAGGCTAACAACAATGCAGCAGTGTGTCTGCTCTACCTGGGCCGTTTGAAGGAGTCCCTAGGCCAGCTAGAGGGTCTGGTGCAGCAGGACCCCGCGCTCTATAACCATGTATGAGCTGCACAGGTAAAACGCCTCCACACGCCCCTTACTTATTTGGCCAATTCTTGCAATGAAGTTGTTTTTCTGTCTCTCAGGGAACTAACCTTGATGTTTTGATTTTGTTGCATTTTCAATACAACTGATTCAGTCAAAGGGTTTTAAGGGTTTTAAAGTTTTAAAGGGTCAACTGGCCAGGGGCATGGAGGGCTCCCAGACTTCATCAGTTTGTAAGGGATGATATTGATGACCATTATAAGGGAGGGGCACACTGCATGCAGACAGACTGATGTCTGGCCCCACACAGACCTGGCATGAACATATGTCTTCAGTGATCTGATTACGTGCTCAGAGAGAGATTTATTTCATTTTGAAATAAAATAATTTCAGTAGAGGAGATGGCCATTCAAAGTGGCCAGGACATATGCCATGCATCACAATGCATCTGGAATCACCCAAAACAGATGTTAATATCAGTCTGAATAGGACCAAAAATCCCCACTACCCAAAGTCTGTATATCCTTCCTCACTAACCCATAAGTAGAGTTGAATCTTAAATATTACTTTTTCATACATTCATACAACATGACGCCAGAAATCTTTTCATCTTTTGGGTGAAAAGATGATATTTTAGAGGTGTGGACTTGAAACCCATTGTGTATATGTATAGAGGAAAAAAAAAACTTATAGCAGCTGTTTTATTTACAGTTGTATAATATGTTTTCATAAATCCTTTACAAAAGAGGAGACCTCTAATTATTATAATTCAGTTCTACATTTAAAATTTCACAAAAGTACCAAAGTATTAGCAACATATTGTTTGAATGTATCTAAAACTTAAGAAATAACATTTGTAACTATACTTGTGCCTATAAAATGAGGAAATACTTCAAATTGTACATAAGCAAAGCACTTGAGTAACTCATTATTTAGATTTCCCTTGAGATTGACTTAATGTAGGCTACATAATTTCAATCACCACTAAAGACCATCTTAGAATAAAACATGAGGATGATTTCAATGTCCTTTTGCTACAGAACATGTTTCTCTCACATACTAACTGACAGGGTCAACAGAACCACATTAGAGACCTTTATGGAATCCAGTCTGTAGATGATGTGTGCAGCATCGCTCTCTCTTAGGATTCCACCAGAGAAGCTACGTACTTCTGACGAATGTCAAAGTCATCAGCTGGACGGTTGTAAGCCTTCCACACAGGTTCCCCCACAAACAGCCTCATGGCTTTAGTGTAGTTCTGGAGAAACAAAGTGTTGAGATCAGTCTAAATGGCTGGATACACGACTGTCAACTCTATCAACCAAAGTCATCATTTAGTGCTACCTGGAAATGAAAGTGGCTCATTCACAGTGGCCCTGAGGGCTCAACACACTGCGACTTAAGAAAACACACAAATGCAGAAGACATTTTCATCAATTTGACAACACGTGAGCTGCAAATACTCACAACACAATGAGAGTGTTGCCACAGACACTAAGTGATGAGGGGGGGGCCCTCATGCCCCCTGTGGCTCACCTGGTAACCACAATAGCCACAGGTTCAAGTCTGACCCAGTTGGTGTGTTGTGAGTGATTGCAGCACATGTATTGTCAAATCGATGAAGCTGTTTTCCTGAATTTGTTTTTTTTTTTGTTTGTTTTGGGGCTGGCTGTAGTTCAGGAGGTAGAGGGTCAGTAGTTCGATCCCCAGCTGCTTCAGTCTGCGTGTCAAAGTGTCCTTGGGCCAATTGCCTCCGATGACTGTTCCATCAGTCTGGGTGTGGTATGTACAGAAGACGTGCTCTACGAGTGGTGCTATGGTCCATAAGATTAGAAAAGATATATTTAGGTGCCTATTTGTAAGTGTTTTCTTAAGTTGCATTGCTTTGAACTCTAAGGGTCACTGTATTCATGAACTCCTTTCACAGGAACAGACCTTTTCCCTGCAGACATTTTGGGCTGCGAGAGCAGGAAAAGCAAAGTTTAATTCATAACACATGCAGTGCATGGTGGATCACTGACACAGCTCACTGGGAAACTCAATGGAGCCGAGTCACTGTTAATGATTTTTCAGATTTAACAAGTCAAAATGTGAACACACCTTGTTTACAACAAGCTTGTGTTAGTGTGTAAAATATTTGAGAAGGAAAAGAGGGATTCAGGCACTGCCTGCAGTGGAAAAACAACAGACTAAGTTTGTGTCACAGTAAATTCATTGTCAGTGCAAAAACAAACACCAGTGGCAACAGTAGTGGCAATGCTAACAATAGTATCATATCCCCCAGCTATAACATTTCTAGAAAACGGTAAAGACAGATAAACAGTTTGTATAAGACAACACACCAGTCTTGTTGTGCTCTTAATATTTACACTTGTTTTATTCAAATACTAAACGTTTCGCCAACCAATTTTTCCTCGGGCATCATTCACACTTCCTCTCACCTAATCCAGTGGACTGAGGCGCGTTGTTAAAACTGTCAGTGTTGAACATCTACATCTCAAGATTTAGAGCCCTGAAAATGGTTTTTATTTTATTTAAGTTGCTAATTTTATAATATCACTGTGTTCTGTTCAATTAATTTGTTTCGTATAAAGGAGAATCATTGTACTTAACCTGTAGGAAAAAAGCTCCTTCTCCATATGTGTGTAGGCTGAGGGAACAATTTCTGTTTGTACTTGACTGTGGGCATTTTATTATTAAGAAATTACAAAAATGAGGATGGATGTGTTCTTGGCACCTTGGGGTGCAACATAAATTTTGGTGTACCTGCCCAACTTTGAGCAATCAGACAAAGTTCAGTAAGGGATTGCTGCGCTTGGCACAATGAGGGCAGTAGAGCTTGCAGTTTACCATCAGCCGCAACCAGCTCATCAGTGCAGCAGTGAAGACTCACACCGAAAGAGAGGAAACAGAATGTTCTTGCCCTCTTCAGGTTGTGAGTTACCCAAGGACTGAATAAATATGGACAGTCACTGGCTGAGGAGGAGATAAAATCATCATGCTGGTTACTCAGGTACCTGAAGGTGAGGAAGGACACAGGTTTGTTGGTGCTCTTACTCACTGAAGATTTTATTGACGACTTAAAATAATGGGGATGATGGTGCTGGTGAAGTATATGAATTGGTTTGTCTTTGAATTCATACAGATCCAGTACTTGTAAGCATTACTGACAGGCCTACAAGACAAGCCTTACCTGCAGAAAGACGCAGAAAAACCACCACCACTACAGTGAGGAGGTGGAGAATGGACGAAGCCATGTTTCACGAAGAGACAAGCTGGTGAGGACCAAAAGCACGTGACTTCTTCAACAGAGTGCTATGTTGGTTGTATCATCTTAGAGAAAGGATATTGGATGAACACAAAAGAAGTAGAGGCTGTTCAAAACAAACCCACAAACAGTCAGAGAGGGGAGATGCCTGGTTGGCTCGCTTGGCCACTGCATGATTTATTGCTGATTTTTCAAGGACTGCTAAGCCTCTTTGTGATTTGCTGTCCCACCAGAAATGAAAAGAAACAGACAATTGCCCCCAAGTCTGCCAATGGAGTGGGAGGTGCAACATCAGTAAACTTTG
Source organism: Rachycentron canadum (assembly GCA_038496675.1). Taxonomy (NCBI): domain Eukaryota; kingdom Metazoa; phylum Chordata; class Actinopteri; order Carangiformes; family Rachycentridae; genus Rachycentron; species Rachycentron canadum. The sequence continues at coordinate 20,225,020 of CM076661.1, forward strand.
GAAAGACTGGAAAGAAAGGCACGCGGTCAGGCCCTCCAACAATGGCATGTCCTGAGCATGAGCAGCCATTTGTGCTACTTGTGCTAGTTTCTTAAGGTTGTCTTTATCAGTGTCAAGAGGGAGCATAGAGAACAATAGGATACAGATCTCAGACACTCTCTGGCAGAGAACCACTGGCCTCTTTGAGGGAAGATGGACTTTTTAGTTCTCAAGTGGACTGTAACCTATCACTTCTGTGATTATCTCTTCAATGCCCCTCAGTTCAAAGTGTACAGTGATAATAACCCCCTGGTATATGCGATGAGAAGCCCCAAACTTAACGCTGTGGTGCATTGTTGAGTGTCAGATTTTCACTTCACTTTTCAACCAGGATGGAGAAGGACTGCAAGCTCAGAACACTGACTGGATAAGGATAAATCAATAGCAATGAAAAGCCTTTTAACAGTGGTCTCATCTTCATTTGGATCGGACAGAGTCCTGTGGCTAAAGACAACTTCCTGGGTCTAGCTTTTGATTCCTGAAAAAATTCACGGCCCTGATTTGGGAGCTGACAGGATGCTACCAGAGAGATTCCTTTGGCCATAAATCAGGGGTGAACTTGAACATCACGTGAAAAAGTGTACTGTGGTGTTAAAGAAAAAAAAAAGCAAGCTCTCCAGATTATTTACATCTGGTGATATGCAATAGTGGAGTGGAAAAAACTCCTATTGAGGGTTAAAAATATGAGACTACAAAGAAGATGAATACGTTTATTCCAGAAATGTGTGCAACAGGGAAATAAAAAGGGTATTCTGTAACTAATAGTCCTACATGTCAAAGCAAGTGTAACGTTGATATAGATCACGTAGATTACGTACATGCAAATGACTGGGGTCAAATGGCCTGGATTCATCAGAAGTTGTGCAGGGATTGTGTTAAGGTGCACGCTGTTTGCCTGACTGCTGGGACCCTGGGCTCTCTGCTGGCAACAGCCGTCTGAGTAAATGTGAGCTCCTTTGTTCCTTGATCTACCAGCACTTGCCTGAGATGTGTTAAATTTATGTAAGTAAGCTGTTCAACATCATTTACAACAATAAGCTTAGATATTTTGTCAGTTTAAATAACAATTAAAAAAAAAAAATATGACACCAAATCTTGCCCACCTCAATTACCTAGACCCACGACTACCTGTGCATATAAGCCTGAAGAGCACAACGAACCATAACTGCATAAAACTGGACTCTGGACTCTTCCTGGTGTCTCATTGTGCCATCAGTGTGGCCACAGTGTTCAAACATATCACCTGGAAACTTTTACTCCACCACATATTCTTGTCAAGTCTCCCTAACAGTGACTTAACGGACTGGAGAGACCTATGAATGTACTGATGGATTACAGCCATGCAACAATGCCACAAGACGGGACAAGAAATATCTAGCCTTTAATTATGCTTTGTAGTCACCAGATGTGTAGTTGTTGATATTTGTGCAATTATGTAACTGATTCGTACTCATTTAGTGGTGGTCGAAAGTGGAATGTGAAGGTGAACCAGATGCTGATGCGGTCTGTATGCCAAAGGAGTGGATGAGGGTGTAGAGCACTTATTCCTCTTGTTGATTTCATTATATCAGTGAGTTCAGTAAAAGTAATTTGTTTCATTCACATGTGGCAGATGGTTAATTTCTTACAAGGTTAAATTAAGACTTGACACCTGAATGTCTATGAAGAAGGAATGCACTTGTATAGTAATTTACTCTACTGAAATATTCAGTCATCAATGCAAGAATGATTTGTTTGTCTTTTGGGGGCAGTAATGTCAGGAACATGTCACCTAAATTTGTATGAAGCAGATGCTCTCTGACATACCGTCTCATCCAGGGTGAAGCGGTGGTAGATGCCTGCTGGTAGGGTGATCAAGTCTCCTTTCTTCATGGCAATTCTGATCCATCTGTCCTCCTTGTCCCTGACGTCAAAGTAGGCCTGGCCGTCCAGGATGTAGCGGATCTCATCGTCCAAGTGTAGGTGCTCCTCAAAGAACATCTTCAGCTGAGGGACAGTCGGACAAAAGAAGACTAAGGGGCCTGAATAATGTTGATGATGGTCACATGAAGCTCAGACACCACTGTCAACTGAATCCAGACAGGTTAGAGAATCTTCCAGTGCAGTGAGGACATTTCTCCACTTACAATAATTACTTTCTACTGTTGGAAGCATCTTCTCCAACAAAGTGGCAGCGTCTTTACCTTTTCCTCATAGTTGGGTAATGTGTCCTTGTGAATCGTGATGATGTCCATGTAGGAGTAGCCTTGGTCTTTGCGGATCCGCTCCAGCTCTGGGTCTGTCTCATAGATATCAGCATTCAGCTGCAAATAAAGG